>JACEVL010000557.1:262500-462500 GCA_020284085.1 Aporrectodea caliginosa
CCATTCTCCCTTCACCCCTCCCCATTCTCCCTCCTCCTCCTCCTCCTCCTCCTCCTCCTCAACCTCCTCCTCCTGCTCCTATTATTCCTTCTCCTCCTCCACCTCCAACATACTTTTCTCTGACGTAGACGGCTTACTCACCGATTCCATCGCACCAAATCCATGGCCTCTGATTCTCGGTATCAGTGCGCCTGCCCCGTCAGTGCAAAGGCTCAACCAAAGCACCGTCGACCTTAAACCCAGTCTGTTACGCGTCGTAAAGTAGTTCCACAGACAATCGTCAAGAATTCTTAGAAGCATTGGAATTCTTTGAGATGTTTTTCTCTCTTAAATCGGGCGACTTTTCGACTCCATTGCCTGTCTACCAAAGCCATTATTATTAAAATTATTTGCGCTTATCTTTTAAATCCTGACTAACGGAGATAGCACGCGTATGTATACAATCCTAAAAGTACGTTGACCCGACCTTAAATTGTCTGGTGGCTGTGAACGTTTTTAATGTGGCACTTGAGGCAGGTGATTGTTCTGAGTGAAAGGCTGCAGTGTTGTCTGGCTGGAGATTAGGCGCCAGTGTCGATCTATGCCCTTGATTAGGAAGAGGTCGTTTGAGCACGTTGATAACTAAGGTGTTTGGTGTAAGCAGACATTTTGAGAGGTATTTGAAGGACGCTATATTCAGTGTACTCATGCATGCAATATGTACATACATACATACTTACTTACTTATTTACTTGCATACTTACATAGACACGTATACAGATACACATATACACAGTATTACACACCATACATACATACATACATACATGCATACTTACATGCATACTTGTTTACGCAAATCCACACGCACATGCACATACGCATACACACTCATCCATGAATGTATAAATACATATACATACATACAGACTCACTTACTTAGATACATACATACACACATACATAACATGCATACATGGTCTACATGCACACACACATACATATATGCATGCACACGTGCTTGCATATGTACCTACTTACACAATGTCATATGCATCTACTTACACAATGTCATACATGCATGCAAACTGTTATATGAGCAGGTCGAGAGCGCTGCTGAGTTTTTTGAGCGGCGCTATATAAATGTTCGATTACAATTGCAATTACAATTACAATTTCAGCGTCTTCGTAACCTTCGACGTTCAAAAATGAACTGAAGTGCTTCGATACCTACATAATGCACGTAGTGACATGCATACATAATACACACACACACACTCATACATACATGCATGAATACAAGTAAAACTGTATACATACATACAAATATACATACTTACATACATACATACGTTGTCAAACGTGATTGTACTTCAAGACGAACCCAATATCCTTTGTATAAGTGTATAAGGTGTGCTGGATAGAAAAGTAATTTCACTGTTTACCAGTTGTGTCTGTTTTGCGTCCAAGACTCCACAGACTTGAAATGCGGCCTTTGAAGTCTATGCTAGAAACTCTTCTCCTGTAGACCGCTGTAATGACGTCGTATACCCATCCACCCTTTGGAGTCTGTTGCCATGGAAACACTCTACTAAAACTGAAATATAGAATTATATTTCGTAGAATGATAAGAAATATAGAAATATCTTATTTGTGCACATAATTATAATCAGTTTGCTTATAATAAGCTTATTGAGTGAATACACTTGACCACGGAGCGCATTATGCAACCATCCAGCAACTTATAACAACCCACATTGTCAATTTAAGCGTTGGTCGAAAGCGTATTAAAGGTGTTTAAACAAAGCTTGCATTACTCCGCTTTAGCGACATCTTACGACGGCCAGAGAACTCGTTGAGGTCGTCTATAATTATCTCACCCTACGAGCTATTTTCGGAACCTTACAAGACTGTCGACCTTAAACGTATTTGATAATAGTCTGAGTGTACTTTGACAGCGATTTAAAGATTTCTAAAAAGAGCACCGTATACATACTTAGCGACACCTTACGGCTATTAGGGTTGACCTCACCTTGTGACGAATAGTATAGAGATCTTCACTGAAATAGATCGACCCCAAGACAACCTTGGCGAAAGAGAACATGCAGGTTTCGCATGCTTTTAAAATGCGTAGACGCTGAGTCCCTGGTTTAAAAAAACACGTAGATCTGAAGGAAGGTCATTCCAGGTGGTCGGCCCAACCACTGAAAAAGCACAGCGCTGCATCTTCCCAGTGTGCCCAAAGGGAACACAAAGTTCCCCTCGAGACGCATAAGGAATTTCCGCGATCAGCAAAACCTGAAATAATTATAGAGCTTACGTAAATACCCCGGGGGCATTTCCTTCATGTAAAATATTATACCAGGCCGAAATCTTTAATTCAATACCTCTTTTTATTTCTATCTCATTCTTTCAACACGCGTTTCGTTTATATTGCCTTCGAATCTTGCAAACAGTGCAATGTGTGGGATTCTTTCGACATGACGAAAACATCGGAGTCTACGCTGAACGACTGTGTTCAACATGGTTGCTGACGGATGTTTATGGATTGTCTTCTGATTCTCTGTAGTCAGGAAATTCCTGCAATTTTCAGTAGCTGACTCATTTCTGCCGTCGGAATTCTTTTCTCGTCTTCCTTTCGCATTGTCCATGTATCCATGTAGGAAAATTGGTTGTATCATCGTCTCGTGTATCATTTTCTTGCTTTTTCTCTGCTTCTCCATATGTTCAGTTTTCCGAATGCCTCTTATGCGCTACCAATTCAACTTTTTGCATATTTCATTGTGTTGCCATCTGCGGTTATTGGAAGTTTGAACCCCATGATTTGATTGACTAGTTCAATGACTTCTCATTCGATGCTGATATATAGTTATCATTGTCTCTTTGGCTTACTCAATAACCATTGTCTTTGTGTTATCTACGTTAACATTAGGCCAAATCTGCTGCTTGTTTCGTCTATCTGTGTCGTAATATCTTGTAGTTCTATTCCACTTCTAGTGAGGAGGCTAATTTCGTCAGCAATCAAAGATTATTCACCAGTCCTCCATTTAATTTCATTCCTGCCTTAGTGTTGCTTGTGCTGAGTGAAATTAATGCTTCCAATACTAGGTTAAATGGGCATGGTGATACGATACATCATTGTCGTAGGCACTATAGGCCTACTCCCGTTTTCATATATGAAAGTATTCTGTAACCTTTTTATCTGCTTTATAGCAGTTTAAGATTTTCGATATATCTCTTGTACTTGTTCGATGGTAGTTTCTCGGGTAGCCTATTCCTGGACTTTGTATCGCTCTCCCCATTTCATCACGTCATACGCTGTCAAATGCTTGTTTGAAGTCTATGAAGATTATTCACCAGCCCTCAATTCAGTTTGGTTCAGGTTCCTAGAGAGAATACCGGATTATTCAGGGTTTAGCGACATCAAGTGGCTGCCAGGGTCGCTTGAAGTCGACCTGCCCTGACCTACATTTGCTGAACCTTAACCTGGCACTGATTGGATTAGGCAGAATTTGTATTAGCCGAGATAGCGGCTGACAACCAATGATGGCTGAATTTTATAGCGCCGTTGTATTTGATCAGCGCTGAAGGTTTTGATGTTGTCTATTTCGCAGGAAGGAAGAGGTTCATTTCCAGAGATCCTTCGAAAGCCAACAATCAGTGGAAGGAAGAATACAACGGAAGAGTAATAACCACAGGTATAACAAATACCATTGTTAGCAATAAATTAATAATATTAGTAATTGCTACAATAATAATAAGAAGAAATGTGGTGTTGCGGTTGGTATATAATCATATGGTTAGAGATGGATACAGACGTATGGATGGATGGATGGATTGATGGATGGATGATTGGATGGATGGATGGATGGATGGATTGGATGGATGGACGATTGATGGATAGATAGATGGATTTGATGAATGATTGATTGATAGATGAATTTGGATTGATTTATGGATATTTAGATGGATAGATGATTTGATAGATGATAGATGGATGGATAGATTGATTTTGATGGATGGATGGATAGATGATTGATGGATAGATAGATAGGATTGATGGATCAAGATGGATGGATGGATGATGGATGGATTTGATGGATGGATGGATGGATTGATTGATGGATGGATTTGGATTGATGGATTTGATGGATGGATGATGATGGATGGATGGATGGATGATGGATTGGATGGATGATGGATGGATGATGACATGGATGGGTGGGTGGGTTTGGATGGTGGGTCAGTGGTGGACGCCATTCAGAACGAGGAATCTGTGACTTCAGGCTTTTAATATTCGTAAATATTCGTGAATATTAGGGCATTTTTAATATTCGTAAATATTCGTAAATATTCGTTGATGACGTTACTGTTTCCGCTTTTTTACGAACTAATTTAAGAATAGTAATTTAAGAATATGTGCATGTGGTTTTGCGGCGCTGTAGGTATTTTACATATATAGAGCTGTGGTCCGTAAGCTGGTACGCTTAATTAGGCTTCCTACCCAAATCGTTCCCTACTCTTGAAGAACTCTGTAAAAAGCCGACCATGTCTCTCTCTCTATCTGTCTGTCTGTCTCTCTCTGATCTCTCCTCTCTGTCGGTCTGTCTCTGTCTCTCTGCGATTTCTCTCCCTCTCGGACAGAGAGGGAAAGAAATCGTACGATCTCTCTCCCCTCTCTGTCGGTCTGTCTCTCACTGTCTCTCTACTATCTCTCTCCCTCTCTGTCGGTCTGTCTCTGTCTGTCTCTCTACGATTCTCCCTCTCGGACAGAGGGAAAGAAATCGTACGATCTCTCTCCCTCTCTGTCGGTCTGTCTATCACTGTCTCTCTACTATCTCTCCCTCTCTGTCGGTCTGTCTCTCACTGTCTCTCTACTATCTCTCTCCCTCTCTGTCGGTCTGTCTCTGTCTGTCTCTCTACGATTCTCCCTCTCGGACAGAGGGAAAGAAATCGTACGATCTCTCTCACTTTCTGTCGGTCTGTCTCTCACTGTCTCTCTACGATTGCCCTCCCTCTCTATCCGTCTGTCTCGATCTGTTTCTCTCTAAGCGGTGAAACCCACACGCTCGGTAATTCTATATCATTTAAGCTATGTTTGGATGACTGATGTTCCGAAGTTCCATTGATGCGTTTGATTTGATTAATTATCCTCCCACTCAGTTTAGGAATCTTGGGCGGAGGGATAGGGAATTATAGAGATCTGGGTCACCTTCGTTCGTTTGGGCGCCAACAATTTGAATTCCGTATGAGACTTCAAACAATAGACTAAGTGAAGTTACTGATATAAGATGAGTAACTGTAACAAGTAACTGTTCTTGTTCTAGCTCTAATAGGCCTACCTAGTTTGTGCACTGAATTTTGTACTAGGGCCTACTAATTTCCGGATTTTGAAGAATTAAAAAAACAAAAAAATTAATATTCGTTGGCCAGTTTAATATTCGTCAATATTCGTAAATTTCTAAAAATCTTAATATTCGTAATATGCGCATACTCGTTCTATGGACGGACGGACGGACGGACGGACGGACGGACGGACGGACGGACGGACGGACGGACGGATGGATGAATAGAAGAGTGGGAGAGTCAGTTGATTGACTGGGGGCTTTTGGAACAGTGTTCAGCTGAACGAAGGATGCACTTGAAAATTGCCGACAAAGGTTATTGTTTGAGGTTCGTTCGATCCTGCTCTGTTGTTCTTACAAAAAACACTCTTGTCTCAGGTGCAGCAGGTACAAATGATGCGGCAACATCAAAGAATGACGCGAATTACTTCCACCAGCCGACCTTTGACCTCCGAACATCTGACCTAGTGACCTCTACCCAGTACTCTGGGTCATCCACCCGCCTCTCTTCCCTGAAGCAGCGATCCATCCGTCCCACCTCTCCCAACTCCGGGCAACGATCGGAATACTCTTTTTCCAGGCCCTCTGACGACAGACAAAGCAACGACGTCTCCAGATCACGTGATCGGTCTGCTCTGCGCGTCGTCACCGTTGATAATAAAACGCGAATTGGCACGGACAGGCGAATGGCATCCGAAATGGGGTGAGCGACAAATCAAGCATCAACAATGTCATAACATTTAAAGCATTTGTGGCTAATTAAATTTATTTTAACTATTTTATTAAATTGTTAGAACACTGAGAAGATGATCATGATGAGCATTTTTCAGCTAGCCCCGAGAGGCAACCATGAGTATGTATAGTGTTATCGACTACATTTTTGTTGCCTCGGCTTATGAAGGCGGGTGGCCAGTCCCCTAACTCGCCAATTCCTCCTCCATCTTCTTCTATTTCTTCTTCTTCTTCTTCTTCTTCCTCCTCCTCTCTTCTCCTCCTCCTACTCCTACTCTCCTTCTCCTTCTCCTTTCTCCTTCTCTCCTCCTTCTCCTTCTCCTTCCTCCTTCTCCTTCTCCTTCTCCTTCTCCTTCTCCTCCTCCTCCCTCCCTTCTCCTTCTCTTCTCCTCCTCCTCCTTCTCCTTCTCCTCCTTCTCCTCCTCCTCCTCCTCCTTCTCCTTCTCCTTCTCCTTCTCCTTCTCCTCCTTCTCCTTCTCTCCTTCTCCTTCTCCTTCTCCTCCTCCTTCTCCTTCTCCTTCTCCTTCTCCTTCTCCTTCCTCCTCCTTCTCCTTCTCCTTCTCCTTCTCCTTCTCCTTCTCCTTCTTCTCCTTCTCCTTCTCCTTCTCCTTCTCCTTCTCTCCTTCTCCTTCTCCTTCTCTTCTCCCTTCTCCTCTCCTCCTTCTCCTTCTCCTTCTCCTTCTCCTTCCTCCTCCTCCTCCTCCTCCCTCCTCCCTTCTCCTTTCTCCTTCTCCTTCTCCTTCTCCTTCTCCTTCTCCTCCTTCTCCTCCTTCTCTCCTTCTCCTTCTCCTTCTCTTCTCCTCCTCCTTCTCCTTCTCCTTCTCCTTCTTCTTCTTCTCCTTCTCCTCCTTCTCTCCTTCTCCTTCTCCTTCTTCTCCTTCTCCTTCTCCTCCTCCTTCTCCTTCTCTCCTTCTCCTTCTCCTTCTCCTTCTCTCTTCTCCTTCTCCTTCTCCTTCTCTTTTTCTTCTCCTTCTCCTTCTCCTTCTCCTTCTCCTTCTCCTTCTCCTTCTCCTTCTCCTTCTCCTTCTCCTTCTCCTTCTCCTTTCTCCTTCTCCTTCTCCTCCTCCTTCTCCTTCTCTCTCTCCTCCTCCTCCTCTTCCTTCTCCTTCTCCTTCTCCTTCTCCTTCTCCTTCTCCTTCTCCTTCTCCTTCTTCTCCTTCTCCTTCTCCTTCTCCTTCTCCTTCTCCTTCTCCTTCTCCTTCTCCTTCTCCTTCTCCTTCTTCTTCTCCTCTCCTTCTCCTCCTTCTCCTTCTCCTTCTCCTCCTTCTCCTTCTCCTTCTCCTTCTTCTCCTTCTCCTTCTCCTTCTCCTCCTTCTCCTTCTCCTTCTCCTTTCTCTTCTTCTCTTTCTTCTTTCTCTTCTTCTTCTTCTTCTTCTTCTTCTTCTTCTTCTTCTTCTTCTTCTTCTTCTTTCGCATAACATTTCATGTGCGTTGCATTGGCATTTACATTTTGTTACAGTTACATTACATTAGGCTGATCGTTGTTTTTGGCAGTTTTCGTCCAATTCTGACGCCACGGTAGCAGCAGTAGCAGCAGCTGCGAATCTGTCTCCCTCAAAGACAATGGCATCCTCAAGTTGGCATCGTCGAAGACCAACCTGTGCCCTGCTACGCTTCCGGATCTCCGCTCCGCCCCAGCCGCCTTAATGCCTCCCACCAGTGCCGCCCAGAAGACGGAGTCGGGAGCTCAGCAGGGCCAGACCCTTCCGGGAACCTTCCTGACCCTACCAGCCAACGCCGACAGCATGCAGGTACAGATCAAGGACACGAAGATCAGTATCACCAGGATAGCAGACCAGGTTCCGGCTGCGACCACCAGACCGCGGACTCTTAGCGCTGAATACGACAACGTCCCGGAACCCGATCCCAGTCCTTCTGCCAAACAGGTGTCCGTCCCTCAATCCGTCCCGCCTGCCTTTGCCCCGTCCTACGAATCCCCCGGACAGCTGTCACCAGTTCGAGGTCTGCGCCTTGTGCCGAGTCCAAACTCTGCCTTCACGAAGACGAAGGCCTCGAAGGCTGCAGCGATAGCGGAAGTCCAGCTCCAAGCGGAGTACGCCAACTGGACGGTGCCGGCCTTGAGCCTCGGACAAGGTCGAGGTCCTCTTGAGCTGGAACGGTCAACGAAGCCATCTCTGAGGAGTCAGCTGGACAGCGTCGTGCCTGAACAGACCCCCATCGACTTCAATCTCATCTTCTCTGGCATTGGACTTCGACCGTTAGACCTTGAGTACCCCGTTCCAGAAAAGACGAGAACTTTCAGGGCGTTAAAATCCTGCAGCCTGGAGAACATCGTCCCTGACGCGGAGAGCGGGAAAACGCCTGGAAGAACCAATCGCGCAAGCGCAAACGAGCCCTTTGAACTTCATCCGTCATCGCGGCTTGGAAAAACGGGAACCAATAAGATCGATGCTCCGCCCATCTCGAAAACAGCCGGCCAATCAAGTGCCTTCCTTTCACAGACATCACCGCGTGACAACCAATCAAAACTTAAACAAATATTAACAGAAGTAGAAATTCGACCACAGCGAAGTTACTCCCTGCAGTCTGCCACAACAACCAAACCAATGACAGACGTCTTTACAATCATAGGTCAACACCCACCATCTGTCCAACAACCAATCAGAGACTCGGTTGCAAAAGTCTCATCGTCGCTTGCCTTGAAAACTCTTATAGATCCATTCATAAACTTGCCTAAGACAGACGTGCAGCCAATAACAGACGGTCCTACAAACCTCTTTACGTCAACCGTCGTACAGCCAATCACCAGCTCCAAACAGCCTTACTGGGCGGCGTCTGATGGACCAATCACAAGTGCTTCGAACGTGGGCCAGCCAGTCCAAAGCGAGAACTCCTTTGTCGCACCGTGCCGACCAAGTGCAGGGCCCGCCTCCCGACCAATCACAATCTCAACAACGTCCTTTGGAAAGGTTAACGTCTCCACCTACATTTTACCGACTTCGTTGGTGTCGACAACTTCTACTGCTCCACTTTCTTCCCAGCCTGGAATGGTGGGAGACGTAGTCCTGGCTGAACCAACCATGGCGTCTGCCATGTCCTCGCTGGAGAAGGCAATCTCCATGCTCAACTCTGTTGCCATGGATACCAGTGCACCGGGGGTTCCCATGGCGATGTTGTCGACGATTGCCACTGATACAGAATCCCTGGCGAAGTCATTCCAGCTGGAAACCAGCGCAGTTGGTACGGAGCTTAGCGACAACAAAGGACAACCATCAGACGGTAGGGAAGTGGTATTACCACCACATGAACTGACGATCGATGGAAGTCATAATTCCCTAAGGACTGGATCAACACTGGATGTGGCAACATCTCTTCCGGAATCCTTCGAATATCCGGTCAGAGAGGACGCGGTGCTGACCCTGACCCTGAATCTTTTGGATCAGACGCTGGCGGAGATCCATCAGGAGTTCCCACCCGGAAGAAGACCATCCGCTGGCAAGACACCGAAAACGGAAGTCACCTCAGGCTCCACGGCTCCAACTTCCGGTCCAGCGCTTCCTCGATTTCCGGAAACGACGCCATCTTCGAAAGCGTCCTGGGACTCCTCAGTTTCGTCTGCTCAACCGAGGAACTCATCGACGTTTCCCGAAATGCACTGGGACACTTCCGGTTTACGGATGACTGCAGAATTCAGCGAAACGGATCGGTACTTGAGACGGATGCTGGACAGACAGGACTCCTTCAACAGACCCGGATCATCCCTCTTCCCAGAGACTCTTCCCTTACCGAAGGACTCCGTCCTCCAGAGGTACCGACGTAAGAAGAAGACCAAGTCGTCTGCCTCGTCGTCGTCATCGTCGTCAACCTCTTCATCCAGCCGTGAAGAGGGCGATGGAAACGGGGCGGCCGGGGCCAAGAGGTCACCGAGGGTAGGGCGACGACATACAAGGCGCCACCGCCAGAACAATCGATCGGAAGATGGAGCGGCTGCTGCGGCAGGAGAGAATAAGACAAAGACCAGGTAACAAGAATACAGTTTCTTGTAAAGTAACCAAAGCTCATGAAATGCTATCGAACGGCACTTTATTGCATTGTATTATGTTCAGTAGTAGTAGTTTCAGTTTAACGACACTGTGTGATAACAAAGATCATTAGTGTCGCCCTCCTCCTTCATCCAGGCTTGGGACTGGCACTGACAGTGTACGATCAGTGGCGGAGTTATTGTCATTTTGTTCATTCATTCATTCAAGTATTTATATCGCGCCCGTTCAAGGACACTACTCAGAAGTGCTCCCGAATCCAGCACGATCAAAAAGAACAGTTATAGAATCTGTCAGAGACTGACCTAGGTCCCAGGGAACAGGCGCAGCTCAAACCGCCAAGCTCATCACAGAAAAAGTACATCTTTGATTGATAGAGGTACGGACAAACGGGACTGAGATCCCCCCCTTCTCCGCTGAGCGTAGGGAGGGACTACTCCGAGTACCCGACACAGGTCGACAAAGGTCAAGTAGGTAAGTTGGAGTACAGTTGTATTGCATTATATTGTTAAGCATTGTATTGTATTACATTGCATTCTAAGCCCTATACTCCTTATTCTGCTTGGGGTTTCTAGATGCCTTTGTAGAAGGCATGCGTGTATACATACGTACATGTACATACATGCATACATACATACGTTTTTACGAGCATACGTGCCTACATAATTATAAACAATGACAGCAGGACCGCTTGGCATGATGGCTGGCTAACTGCATCAGTATCGTGTTATTAGCAGAGAAGTACCCGTATTGCACGCTGACAGTTTGCAATACGGGTACTTCTTTTACTAATGCGTTGGAGTTGTCCTGCTCTGCACGAACTAACCAGACTTTTAGGAGTATTTTTAGGCTACGCACCATTCTACCCTGATTAGATTCCTACTCTTAACGCTTTTCACCCTCAAACCAGAGGCGGCGCCAGACATTTTTTGTAACCAGGGCATAGCCAGGGCAGTCATACAAGTAACCATGCAGTGCAGAGGCGGTATGTGCCCCAAATAAATTCTCGGCAGAGCAAAATTCTGGCAGAGCAACGACCAGGGCAAAGGCTTTTTTACCAGGGCATTTGCCCTGGCTTGCCCTGGTGTAGTGCCGCCACTGCCTCAAACCTCCCATCTCTAAAGATCTCACTGTTCGTAAAATACCAACGATAACATCAGGACATAATGGAGCGGTGCACTCTCTGGCCCTCTGCCGATTAAAAGGCAACGATCAGCTACGCGCATCTCGCCCTCTATCGAATAGTTTTAGAATCATTAGTAGCGTATGTGCCGCCATCTACTGATTGAACGAGTAACCGCAGCTTAATGTTTGATATGAAACTCCAGTGCACCGCTAACTTAATTAGTTAGGCCTACTTTTGTCTATGTGTGGTGAGCTGCTTGTCAAAAGTGACCGTTTAGGAAACCTCATCATTTCTAAATATTTCCAGATTGGACGATTAGTATTCGATATGGGTGGGTGGGAACTTGTGGCTACAGGATGAGATGAGCCGTTGAATTAGCCATTTGTAGCCGTTATCATCATTGCTAGCAAACCACCACCACCACCACCACCACCACCACCACAAAAACAACAACAACAACAGCAACAACAACAACAGCAACAACAACGACAACAAGAGCCACCACCATCACCACCACATCCTCCTCCTCCCTCCATCTCGTCCTCTTCTTCTTCTGCTCTACCTCCTCTTCCTCCTCTTCTTCCTCTTCCTCTTCTTCTTCCTACTCCTTCCCAACGTTCGTTTTCCCGTTCTTCGTCTTTTTTCTGGCTGTTTTATCTTCTCTTCCTGTTGCATGCGTTGCGTAAAATCCATCAAAGCTGTTCTGTTGCTTATCTCATCCACTTTGTTATCTTTCACTGCGCACTGTATATATAGTCCAGTTAGAACCTACTCTAGTGAGGTTTCCTGGTGAAGCCAGTCTGAAGCACGGATAAAAGAGGAGGGTGACGTTAATCATCTTCGATATGACTCAGCGTTGCTCAACATAAACTAATAATATGATCTTCAACATGTTCACTTCACTGACTGGCTCGAGCTCTTTACGCTTTGATTATGTCCTGCAGTTAGACACTTGTTTCTGGTTACTAGCCAACACCAAACTGACTGTCTGACTGTGGACCACGTTTTTCTTGAGTTCTTGTCTGACAAAAGCGTCTATTCTTTTCACATTTTTCGCTGTTACCAACTTACCATCACACGACTTTAGACGTAGACAGGAGTAGGCTATGTATGTCGGTTTGTCTGTCTCTGTCTGCCTGCCTGCCTGCCTGCCTGTCTGTCTTTCTGTCAGTCTCTTTGTCTGCATCTCTTTCTTTCTCCCTCTTTCATGTTATCTTTCTCTCTCGTTCTCCCTTTCTCTTTCCCACTCTCTCCTTCTGTTTCTGTCTCTCTCTCTCTCTTTCTCTCTCTCTCTCTTTGTTTCTCTCTGTCTCTCTGTCTCTCTCCCCTCCCTCTAGTTCTCTCATTCTCTCTCATTCTCTTTCTCTTGCTTCCCTACCTCCTACTCTGTAGTAAAAATCCATCAAAACTAGACTAAGCAAAAGATAAATGGAGATGGAAAATCTGCCGGAGGGAACAAGCTAACATCCGTCTTCTGACTATAATAGCTATCGACAGAGGTACCTGATCCTCGGATTGACTCGAAGGGATCGCGGTGTTATTGGATATTCGTGTGTATTTATTGTTCGCCAAGGATTTCCTTCTTTTAGGTTGCCTGACTTGCCTCCTTACTTTTCCGAAGGAGCTTTTTTAATGGTAAATCGAGAAGTGAGAGAAGGAGTTAGTGAACGAACGAATGAAGAACGAATGCAAAGAATGGAAGGACAAAGGAAGAAGTGTCAATCGTCAGTCGGTCAGAAAGTTGGCTAGTCAGTTATTCAGTCAGTCAGTCAGCCAATCAATCAGTCAATCACCAGTCATGTTTTGAAAAATAACCGTTGATAAACTGACGTATACTCCCAAACGATTATCGTCTACATTAGTCAGACTCTGCATCTGCACTTATCAGAATTTGTTTTGTTTACCTCCGTTTGAGCCGAGTGAGAGAGGGATGGAGAGAGTGAGAGACAGACAGAGACATAGAGACAGAGAGAGAGACAGAGAGAGAGAGACAGAGAGAGAGAGAGAGAGAGAGAGAAAGAGGGAGAGAGACAGAGACAGAGACAGAGAGATAGAGACAGAGACAGAGACAGAGACAGAGACAGACAGACAGAGAGAAGAGCACGAGGGGTCGGTAGAGTATAATTCGAAGCAAACTATATGACTAATTCGTATCTGGGTGGGTGGGGTTGGGTGTAGGTTCCGGGAGCTACAACGCCCGAAGAGCTGCATGGTAGCAAACGCACCCAACTCAGCACTGATGGAGAGCCTGACAGCTGGCGGTGCGGCTTAGATGGGCAGTGCGAGCTATGTCTGCATCGGTTGCGTGTATCGCCGTGTCTTAAGGATACACAGCTGTGTTAAGGCATATAGGTATTTAGCTATGTTTGAGGCGTATGGCTACGCTTGATGGATACAGCTATGTGCATGCCAAGCCTTGCCCTCTGCCGCCGTCGGTGCTGAGCACTTTTCTAAATCATTGGCGTTTCAGGAGCTAGGCTGGGTGGTCGTTAACCTTGCGAGAGGCTTCGATGGTAAGCAATGTCACTTTCTTGTGAGATACAACTCTGGGAAAAACTGTAGGCACTTCTGTGCGCTGCATTCTGGGCGTTGTTTCATGCTATTGTTCGTAGGCCTATAGGTTGAATGTTTCTGTTAGGTAGTTAGATATCTCGGCTCGAGCTTGCTCATTAAGAACAAGTTCAACATTAAGTAACTAGTATACTTGAGAGGAAGAACAGTCCCTTAAGGTAACTTACGGCAGCCATGGGTATGACTTCTTAGCGACTTCGGTTTTCTTAGCCTCGGCATATGAGGACGAGTGGCCTGATCTTCCTTTTGCCGTTTTACGGTCAGCGTACTTTGTTACAAATTTGGCAAGTGGCGCAAGTGTAGCTGAACTATCTAAGCAAAGTTTTGCCCTGGCTAAGGAATTTGAACGTCCGACTTCCAGCACGCTATAACCACTAGTCTATGGCGCACCCCTGCGCACATCTACTTAAACATCGTGAAAATCACCAATTAGCGAGATCCCGCAAACACGTAGAGCGCAAGCAAAGGATGCACTATGTACACACAGGGGTTGACGCCGTGGCTTTTAAAGCTCCTTTCCGTGTGAAAAAAACAAGCAGCGCTATATAAATATGGACTGGCATCTCCGCAACTACTCGTACTCTAGTAGTGCCAGTCCCAAGCCTGGAGAAACAAGGAGGGCGACGCTAATCATCTATGTTCAGACACAGAGTCGTTAACAGTAACTAACCAACCAACCGACGTGTATGTTGATTGTGACAGGTCCTACCACAGAAGACGAAGGGCAGAAGAACTGAGTGACAAGGAGCCGGACAGGCAGACATACAAACACGCGGACATCCAGGAGCCTAAAAGCATCACCTACGCATTCAGCAACAACCTCAATCCAGTCGCAGCAGCTGAACCCGTGACCTCAGAACAATCAGTTGTTGTTGAAACATGGCTAACACTTGCTGCCGGTCCGGTTCAGGATCCCCTGCAGGTCTTCGATTCAGTTTACCCCTCTACTAAGCCCTCGCAAGAGACCGCCGACCAGTCAGCCTCCATCGATACGTCCTCAGACTTACTCTTAGACTTCCAAGTTCAGCCAGGCGTGACGCAGAACATGATTGGCACCATCTATGCCAACAGCGTCAGTGACTCGGAACGAACTGGAAAGTCTGCGGTTCACAGAAGCTTTCGAAACCTTGGAAAAAGCGTTGAATATGATGGAGATACTGTTGACATAGCGTCTCGCATTTCTCCACAAGGCATACATCGCACGAGCGCTTCCTCGCCCAGGAATCAACTCACTTCAGCAGCCAGATCAGTGAGTATGATTAGCTTAACCAGTCTTATTAGTTCAGACTCATTTTTATAAAGATCTGATCAAACCTTGTCTAAAATAGTTTAGTCTTGCCTGGCCCGGTCTTGTCTTGTCTGCCTTGTCTCGCAGTGTCTAATCTAGTTTAGTCTCACATATATTGTCTCATATTGCGCCGTTATTATAATGCACAAGTCATTCTATCTACCTTACTTTTTAAAGTATCATGTGAGTGTAATTGCTTTTTGAAGTCATGCAATGATGATGATGATGATGATGATGATGATGATGATGATGATGATGATGATGATGATGATGACGATGACGATGACGATGACGATGACGATGACGATGACGATGATGATGACAGCGACAATTTCTATGGCGCCGTAACACAGCCATGTCGATACAAGGGCGCCTACACAAAACTGTAAGTGGAGGCTGCAGATGTACGCAGTCCTTTTCTTCAGCCACGGCTCTCTACAGCGCTATATAAACCGTCTTATTATTATTATTATTATTATTATTATTATTATTATTATTATTTTTTTTTTTTTATGCCCCGAGGTATACAGGATCCCTCAGGGACTTAGAGATTACTATATGATGTAATTTGTCTGGAGATGACCCTACTCGTCGGTGTCCTGGTTGGCGAAAGTGCCTCGGAACGCGATTGCGTTATAGCGTTAGCGTTATTATTATTATTATTATTATTATTATTATTTCGATAACGAACTTGTTCTATTCGTATTGCAAGATGCTCAGAGTGCTTCTGCAGCCTCAGATTATTCCGAACGAAAGTGCACCAATACAATGTTTACGTCCATTACAGCCATTTAGCATCGTGAATGTTTACAAATCCATTCCTCGTCTGATTCTTTAAACAAAGGCTGACAGATCGTCAACACTCTGGTCTATCCACACTGCTCGTAAATTCCGGATTCACTTTCTGGTGCTTCGGAATTTCTCACTTGCTGCTGAAATCTGCCAGACAGAGTCTCATTGGTAGCCATTCGTAATGGAAACCGTTAACTCCAAATATCTGAAACGCTATTCTGAAGCCAAGCGCAGAACATCGGCTCATTGACGAGCGCTGCGTCGAGTCAGATCTCGAGGGGTTGTCCAGGCATGTATAGTGAAGATCCCTGTTGATGTCTCGTGCTTTAGACGCTCGTCTTGTGACGTGGGGAGTACGGGTTCGAGCCTCCTCAGAGACGGTTACTCTGTAGGGACCTTGAGCAGCACTGTTTTGATTGATGGGTGGTCATTTGACAGCAGTGCTTACTAAAAGCGCAATAATAGTAGACTCTAGAAATGATGAAGCTGCTAATTAATTAGTTATTGATGACGATGACTATGATGGTGATGATGATGATGATGATGATGATGATGATGATGATGATGATGATGATGATGATGATGATGATGATGATGATGATGATGATGATGATGATGATGATGATGATGATGATGATGATGATGATGATGATGATGATGATGATGATGATGATGATGATGATGATGATGATGATGATGATGATGATGATGATGATGATGATGATGATGATGATGATGATGATGATGATGATGATGATGATGATGATGATGATGATGATGATGATGATGACGACGACGATGATGATGACTATGGTGATGATGATGACGATGACGATGGCGATGACGATGACGATGACGATGATGATGATAAGTGGCATTCTAGAAGCGCGGCGTTGTATCTTGTATGAACTACTGAAAAAGTAATCGCTGTTGACGAACTTTCAGCAGCACTCGAGTGGTTCCTGCAGTCCAGCCGACACGAGCACGCGGGCGAAAAATCTCACACCTTTCTCTCGCCGTGAGCGTCGTCTGGGAGAGAACAGGTCACCGGCGGCGTTGACAGAAGAACAGGTGGTCAATGAACTTCATAAAGGTCATCACCTGAGCTCCAGTTCAGACAGACTATCTGCAGCGTCAGCCGATGAAGAGGTATTTCTCGCTCGTGTGCGGAAATCAGTGTCACCGTCCCAGAAACTGTCAGACGGTGCCTCGCAGTCGGGTGTCGGACCTTCACGAATAAGAATCAGGTCGAAGGAGAGCATTTCCAGCGGAGCTCATGGATGCGATCACAGAACGAACGTTGAATCGCCGCTGGATCATCGGGAGAAGGTGCATTCGGACAGTGATCGAGGTCCGCGTGAGAGCTCCTTCACGGGCAGCGTTCGCCTAACGCTGAAACAGAAATCTGAAGATCTGACGGATGATGGTGGCCCGCAGAAAATCAGAACCTTTTCCACCCGAACAAATTCTAGCACAGACGAGTTTCCGGGCGTCATTCGAGCCCAGAGCAAGGCCGTCTCTTACGAGAGCATCTGTCTGAAAATAAAGGAAGAATCAACGGACAACCCTAAGACTATTCAGGTGATTTCCTTATCTCAGCCTTCATATCTTGTCTCCACGCCCAGAGCTGTTCTTCTAGAGGAGACAGAAACCAATAATTGCAGTCCGGAAAATTGTCGCAGTCCACCGTGCTCTGCTAGTCAGTTGTGCGATGTACAATCTCGGGAAGTGATCTCATCAAGACCTGCTCAGAGGGACCACTCGACTAAACATAGATCCACCGTCTTCTTTAGCAGTAAGAAATCCGCCTCTGGCTCACATACTAATCTAAATCAGATAGAATCTGCCAGTCTGTTTCCCATTCAAATTTCAAAGGTTAGCAGTTTACCAGCCAAATTAATTCAGCAAAACGCCGGAGAGGGCAACCGAAAATCTTACCTTGGACAGCCATCGAAAATTTCTGAGCTGCATGACCAGAATAGATCCGGAAAGGTCATTACACTGAACAAGGAGTGCCACGATGTTACTTTGCACACGTCCACTCAAACGTTTACCAAGAGTGAGGATCCGCAGATCATTGGCGAAACTGAATATGGAGCAACGTCGGATAAGAGATTGTTGAAAATGGAGCCAACAGAGCAGCTATCGTCGTATTTCGATATGAGCCCCAATCGACCTGGAAAAGAGTCCAAATTCTTTCTGAAGAGCGACCAGCAACCGAAAAGCAACAGCCAGCTCATCATGGGAACCGTTTTCACCGATCGCCACAACCTCAGACAGAATCTGCTTTTCCCTGGAGCAGATATCGTTCAAAGAGACAATTCCGGAAGAACTTCAGACACAAAGGCTTCCCAAAGCTCCAAGGTGAGTGCGTATAAAATAATTAAACAAACTAGCAGACCGGTTGTAGAAGAGAGCCAGACTAGCGTGGTTGCAGAAAACAAGGTTGGTGTTTTGGTTAGGGAAGCAAAACACTCAGCTGATGGACCTGCTCAGATAGCTGCAGCATTTAGTAAAGATAGTGGAAGCCGAGTTATACGCATACAGCCAGTAGCCAAAACACAAGACAATAACAAATTCTCATCTTCATTTCTGTGCTCTTTGTCAAAGTTTTCACATCCGCCTGAAGAAGGTATTTCTCTAAGTGCATCCAGACCCAGACCAATTTCCATTTCTTCTTCCTCATCTTCGTCATCGTCTTTATCCAGAGTTGGCTGGGCAAAGCAACGCTTGGGTCAGGATCCAGAAAATAAGTCGTCAGGGACTGCTATAAGTCAATTAAAGACCTCTCTGATAGACTCCGCTCCGTTGGGAATCCACCAGCTGGGATCGGTTTACCCGCAAATACACAACACTGGTGTTACGATAGCTTCAACATCGAAGCAGGATCGGGCAAACTGCGTTGAAGGCAAACATACTATTATGGTTGCGAGACGAGAATTGCCTTCAGTAGGAGACAGTTCTTTGGCGACAGTGCCCCTTCCTGTACTGGTGACTGCACCGGATGTCACAGTTTCGCCATTAGTTTTGGGACCAGTTAAATCCACATCTGCTTTGTCACCGGCGTTACAATTCACGGCGTCTAAAAAGCTACTACAAACATCTACGCCATTGGTAGCGGAGAGACAAAACCCAGCCATTACTGGGAATCTCGGAACTGGTTCCTTGAAGGTCTTCATGCAAAGCACCCAACCAGCTGCTGTTTTGAAAAGAACCTCACTTCTGGTACCATATGTGAGCGCTCCGTTGTATGATATTAATGACTCCCAATCTTCGGTGTCCCTCGATTCTGCTAACTCTACGGATATTAGCTTTCCAGAGCTGGAAGTGGAATTTTACGGAGGAGCGGAGAGTACTGACAGTTTCCTAAAACTTGACTATGATTCAACTGGCTTAGTTGAAACTGCCTCGCCGAGCGCTGTATTTGAGAATACTGTTGTGAGGGCGTTTGTTTGCGAGCCACCAATCACCGACGTCTGTGCATTGGTTCAAGAGATTGTACCTACTGTGATCGTTGAGTCTGTTACACCACACGATGATAAGGTTCTCGTTTTACCGATTGACAGCATCGCTTGTCAGCAACACCTGCTGCTAGATACCACAGTCTCGGATATCGTGAGTAAGCCTGCGCAATCTGAAGCTTCACCAAAGCACTCTTCTCAAGCCTCTGTGCAGTCGGAGCTATTCGTTTCAAATCGCGGACTCTCATCAAATAATGGTGCATTTGGAAAAGCGAATAAGTTCGGGCAGGTCACTGAAGACCCACCCAAGGTGATTTGTCCGTACAATGAAGGATCTGGAGAAAAGACTTTGGAAGAAAGTGGAGAACCTTACAAAATAAAGATATCACCTTCAGACTCTCTGGATAGCGAGTTGGAGCCGGATGGTCTTCAGACAGCAAGCACGAAAAGCGAAGACAGCCAGACTGAGGAAGAGGTTTCGCCAAATGAATATGGTAACAGTCAACAGTCATTGTCCGATTCCTATTCACCGGACACAAGCATACAGGTACCAGGACGAGGTCTCTGCTCAACGGTAAGTGGTCAATAAGAAGAGTTTAGCGCTTTGCTCTAATCTCATGCAAGGTCTAATGCGAAGTACCTTTCTAAGGCTCTGATTGGCGCTGTATAAATAACCAGACACACGCATACATACATACGTACATGCATATATGTATACATACAGGCATACATACATACATAAATGCGTGCCCACATGCATTAATACCTGCACACAAAGGATGTGCTGATGACAACGGCTATTGTCTTTTCCTTCTTGACTAACTCTAACGCAGTCTGTATTTATTTTTAAAACCTATTTGCGTTGGGTTTATTATTCTCTACTGTGAAATTTCTCTTTTACACATGAAAGGCACAGATAGATGCTGTCCACGTTCACAACGTCATCGATTCAGAAGACAAACTTTCGCAACTCGACAGAAACCCTGAAAGTTTCGAGCCGTCGTCTGATGCTTCAGAGGTAACCAACGGACCGTGGGTTACCACCAGCCACGATGACCACCAGGTTGAAGACTCATCGGAATCCACAACAGGGACCAGCAGAACCCAAGGACCCAGCTCACAGAGGCAACCTGAGAGGGATCTTGACTCTGAAATCGAAATCTCGTCAAGTAGGAACCTTGCAATGACTAAGGACAACCGTGGAGGCTGCGATGGGATAAATGAGTCGCTTAGGGTGTCTACTAAAGACACAGAGGATCAGAGTGTGCTGAGTGAGGACAAGCGAACTGACCAGAACGTGAAACCGGAAGCGGAGGTCGTTCGAGGACGACTGGCGAAGACTCGAAGTATACCATCACTAGAAATCATCGAAGAAAACTCAACGACAACAAAAATATCATCAACAAAACCAACATCATCGACAAACACATCAGTAACAGCTACTATTATTTTAGCTAAGAAAGCACTGAATACGGACACCGTTTCGCAAGGGGGTCCTTCATCCAGGACCGATAATGGTGGCAATCTATTACAGACCTCTGCGATCGATACTGTCCAGAAGGACTCTCTCGAGGAGTGCCGAGATACCTCTGAACAATCCCTATTGCCAGAAACGGTCAAGACAGATTTGGGTACTGTCGGCCCCACGAAAAAGACTTCTGAGAAAGCGAAAACGCGACGCTTCGTTCGGTTTGAATCTCAAGAGGAAATGATGGAGTTCAGTCCGAAAGAGTTCAGCGCTTCCGGTGCGGGTTGCACACCCTCAGACGTACCAGCTGAGAAACCCTGTCCACCCCTCAACTCGTCAGAACCCGATGCCCTCGGTGCTTCAGCCACAGTCACCAAACCTGCAGTGATACTTTCTCCTGACGAACCCTTCTTAGGAGATTTCCACTTGAAGGTCTCGATCAAAGATCCAGAAACCTTCGAAGAGCTCCTCTTGAAATCGCCAAGGAAAGATTCAGACACTTCGAGGGACGATCCATCCAAGACCTCACCGTCAGCTGGCAAGACGATGGGCAAGCCTAGCATCGTCCGGAAGCAGTTGATTCACCTGGACAGTGCCCTTCATCCCTCGTCCTGTGTCCCTCCAGAGTCCAAACCCGTCGAAGCCAGGTGGTCACCGAAACTAGTCCGGAAACTGAACCTGGCTGAGGCGAAAGACGTGGATGTTTCTGATCTGGACGTATCTCCGGACCTAATGGACTTCCTCAGTAAGGAGATACAAAAGGTTTCTCCCGACATCAAGCAACCAGCTACACATCGTGAAGCGAAGGATGAACTGGAAACAGGAATTCATGGAATTCCATCACTTTCCGTTCAAAGGTTAGCAAATTAAATAGTATAAACATTTTCCTTACATCGGATTAGATTAGATTAGATTAGATTAGATTAGATTGGATAAGAGTGGATTAAATTGGATTAAATTATGCTAGATTACTAGATTAGATTAAATTGTATTAAATTGGATAGGATTGGATTAGTTTAGATTGAATTGGATTAGATAGGATAAGATTATATTAGATTAAATTGGATTAGATAGGATAAGATTATATTAGATTAAATTGGATTAGATAGAATAAGATTATATTAGATTAAATTGGATTAGATAGAATAAGATTATATTAGATTAAATTGGATTAGATAGGATAAGATTATATTAGATTAAATTGGATTAGATAGAATAAGATTATATTAGATTAAATTGGATTAGATAGGATAAGATTATATTAGATTAAATTGGATTAGATAGAATAAGATTATATTAGATTAAATTGGATTAGATAGGATAAGATTATATTAGATTAAATTGGATTAGATAGAATAAGATTATATTAGATTAAATTGGATTAGATAGAATAAGATTATATTAGATTAAATTGGATTAGATAGGATAAGATTATATTATAAATTGGATTAGATAGGATAAGATTAGATTAGATTAAATTGGATTAGATAGAATAAGATTATATTAGATTAAATTGGATTAGATAGGATAAGATTAGATTAGATTAAATTGGATTAGATAGGATAAGATTAGATTGGATAAGATTGAATTAGTTTAGTTTTATTTAGATAAGTTTTATTTAGATAAGTATTGATTTGACACATTAAAAACCGAAGAATCCAATTGATTAGATTATAAAGGTATCGGTATCATATATAAATCAGCAGACAAAATACACCCCCATTAGAGATGAGCAGAGGTCGAAACCCGAACACTAGCACAGAGGTCGAACACACTTCCGTTCGACCCACATACCGAAAGGCGTAGTCAGCGAATGGAAAGGAACGCAGAGCATACAGCGGAAGGCTACAGAGCAAACATGCTGAGCATCTATGTGAAATAAAGAATCCAATTCCTCCGCTGCTCTTAAAAGCAGTGCTGCGCTCAACGGGAGAAGCTAACGTGGCTCAACGACTACATAAGTTGTCTGATTGTAATGCACTTTCCGTCAGCGCCATCTCTTCAGGAATTCACGGCAGAGTTTTATTGTAACCACGCTAAAGTGTTAGACTGTGAATCACGCTTGTATGTATACGTGCATGTTTGTATATGTCTCTTTGTATATGTATGTATATGCTTGTATGTATATGTATGTATTTGTCTGAATGTATGCGTATATATATGTACATTTGTATATGTGCATTTATGTATGCATGAAATCGGTGAAATTTCTCAGTGCCACACAGAAACTGTAAAGAGTGCACCTATATAATATAAACACATACATGGGTGTATGTAAAGGAAACTATTAAGAGTGCACATTGTATATACATGTAAATACATACATGAATGTATTTATGTGTGTGTGCGTGTCTGATCATTTATATAGGACATTTAGACCTGACGAAAGCTATCTTGAAAGTGGCCATAAACCAGTTATAAAAGCTGCGAAACAAGATATTACTGGTTCATTATCAGTCTAATACCAGACATAATATTATTATTATGTTCCTGAGAGCGTTCTGGCCAGCACACTGCAAACTTCTGCTGATGCCGCCATTCACATGTGAGAGCCTCGACAGAAGCTACGATGATGTTTGCGAGAACCAGTGTACATGCGGTCCATTTGGGGAGCAGGAGGAGGAGGAAGAGCAGGAGGAGCAGGTGCAAGAGCAGGAGGAGGAGCAGGTGCAAGAGCAGGAGGAGGAGGAGGAGGTGCAAGAGCAGGAGGAGGAGGAGCAGGTGCAAGAGCAGGAGGAGAAGGAGCAGGTGCAAGAGCAGGAGGAGGAGCAGGTGCAAGAAGATGAGGAGCATTACGACGAGGAGGAGGTGCAAAAGCAGGAGGAGGAGGAGCAGGTGCAAGAGCAGGAGGAGGAGAAGGACCAGAAAGAGGAAGGAAAGGGAGAAGATTATGGGAGAAGGAGAAGCAGGAGGCTCAAGAAGAGCATGAGCAGGAGAAGGAGCAAGAGGAGGAGCAGGAGCAGGAAGAGGTAATTTAATGGGAGAGGAGGAGTTGAGGAGCAGGAGTCGGAGTCGGAGAAGCAGGAACAAAAGTAGCGGCACGAGGAGCAGAAGGGAATGGAAGGGAAGGGGAGGAGAAGAAAGAGGATGGAAAGGAAGGGAGGGAGGGGAGGATGAAAAGAAGAAGGAGATGGCGATGGAGGAAGAAAAGAAATGAGACAGGAAGAGTATCAGACGAGGAGGAGGAGGAGGACAATGACGAGAATGAGCTCGTGAGAAAGAGAGGAAGGTGAAGGAGCAGAAGGAGGAGGAGATGGACAAGAGAAAAGGAGAGGGTAGGAAGGGGAGAAGGAGGAATAGGACGAGGAGAAGACAGACCAGAAAGGGAAGGAGGAGGATGCAGAATTGAGGCTGATTTACGGATGTTGATTGCATCTTCAGTAACCGCAGATGCCAAGCATCTGGTTGCCTTGCAGCCATGTTCTATGCAAACAGACAGTTTAATGTCTGATGGATGGTTTTTTACTACGTGGCCCCACACGGATCCTACGCCCTTACAATTATAATGGTATCTGGGTCTGATAACACACCTATTTACAATTAGACATGCATGCTTATACACATATATACACATACATGCATACATATAAAACATGTTATAGTAATTATTACAACAATAATTCTATCAAATAATAATAATTATAAATAATAATAATAATAATAATAATAATAATAATAATAATAATAATAATAATAATAATAATAATAATAATAATAATAATAATAATAATAATAATAATAATAAGCTTGACTTTGCCAATGCATTTAACAGCCTGCGCCGCGACACAATGCTGGAATCACTCTTCACAGCATTACCGGAACTATACCAGTTCGTCCATCAATGCTACGCAGCCCCCTCAGTCCTCAAATTTGGCCATCATTTGGTGTCGTCCCAGATGGGTCCCCAACAGGGTGACCCTCTTGGCCCTCTTCTCTTCTGCCTCCCCCTCCAACCTGCCTTGCAGTCACTTAAATCTGACCTCCGCATTGGTTTTTTAGACGACCTTACACTGGGAGGTGACCCATCGGCGGTGGCGCAGGATATCCAATATATATCCACTTTGGAGACTTCTTTGGGCCTGCGTCTGAACCGCCAGAAATGCGAAATCCTTATGTTGGAGGCCGCACACTCACTGGATCCTCGCTGGTCAGACTTTAGCCGGCGGGACCCTGACTCACAGTCACTCACTCACTCTGCTCGGGGCGCCACTCTTTAGAGGGGCAGCGCTGGATGCCTCTCTTTCCCAACACTGTGACGACCTACAAAGGGCTTTTACAAAACTCGGCCAGCTTCCTTCCCAGAACGCCCTCACTCTTCTCAGGTCCTCCTTCGGCTCCTCGAAGTTAGGTTACCTTCTTCGTTGTTCCCCGTGCGCTGACCATCGGGCCCTGCAATCGCTTGACTCGATCATGCGTACCGGGCTCGAACTTATAGTCAACACCTCATTTAATGACATCCAATGGCTACAGGCAACGCTGCCGGTGAGAGATGGCGGCCTTGGTCTTCGTAGAGTTGTTTCGCTTGCTTCTTCTGCCTATTTGGCTTCAGCTGCAGCAACTCTTGAGCTCCAAATGGCCATCCTCAGCGGCAGCGCATTGGTACCCGATGTCGTCTTTGACGACCTGCTTTTGTCGCGCCAACAAACATTGCCCACTGTCATGTCACCGTTGCCCACTAGGCAAAACATCTGGGATCGCCCGCTGATCGAGCTGGATAAGACCAGAATCCATCTCTGGCCGGGATACGATAACCCGGTGGACCAGGCCAGGCTGACTGCCATCTGCAGCCCCCACTCAGGCGACTGGCTGGCGGCACTTCCGATTCCATCATGTGGACTCACTTTGGATAACGAGGCCGTTCGCATTGCGGTTGGCCTTCGTTTGGGACTTGACATCTGCAGCCCCCACACCTGCCGATGCGGAGCCCTGGTTGGTTCTAACGGACACCACGGCTTCGTTTGCAAGCAGGCATGTGGACGCTCCCTGCGCCACTTTACCATCAACGATATCATCTGGCGCGCCCTATCGAGGGCCGATGTCCCCTGCACCAAGGAACCGGTCGGCCTGTTTAGGTCGGACGGTAAACGCCCGGATGGCGCCACTTTAATCCCCTGGTCGGAGGGTAGATACTTGGCATGGGACGCCACGGTGGTCCACTCGTGCGCACTCTCGTATGTCACCCACCCCGCCGGGTCCAGGGGCCCGCCTCAGCACAGGCGGCTGAACGTAAAGACCTAAAATATCAGGGACTGCCCCCGACCCACAAATTCCAGGCGTTGGCCTTTGAGACCTTGGGCCCTATCAATCTCTCAGGTGCAGAATTCATCAGCAGTATAGGTAGTCGCCTATCCATCATCAGTGGCGACCGCCGAGAGGCGTCGTTTCTTTTTCAGCGTCTATCTGTCTGCATACAACGCTACAACTCTGTCACTTTTAACGGGACCTTTCCAGCGACTCCAGACGACGAGGCTTGATTTTCCAGACACTGTCCCCTGCTCCTAAATTAATTTTTTCCAAATCCTGAGGGATCCTTGATACCTCGGGCAAAAAAAAAAATAATAATAATAATAATAATAATAATAATAATAATAATAATAATAATAATAATAATAATAATAATAATAATAATAATAATAATAATAATTCATCCTCCAGCGCCTGTCGCTGAGGAGCGACCACCTCAACAACACTAAGCCTTACCGTGTTTTAACAATGACAATAATAATAATAATAATAATAATAATATAATAATGATAATAATAATCAATAATCAATAACAACAACACCAGTAATTAACCGGAAAATTAAACAGCTAACGTGAGGATAAATTTACGGTTATCAAATGACATTTAAAGACACCTTTTTAACGCTTCTTCCCTATGCTATATAAATTTCCTACCACGACCAATTGGCAATTAAGGTGTTTTGTGTTGTTAGATCAGGAACGCATCTGACTTGTTTCTCAAGCGATGGGAGTATAATTATAAAGTAGCTATTATAAAAATGATGACGATGACGGTGACGATAACGATAACGATGACGATTATGATTATGATTATGATTAGATCTATCATAATGATAATGATAATGATAATATGTAAGTTATGCTACGCCTGTAGAAAGTTTTGGAAATAAATTTGAGGTAAGTCTAAAGCTGGTTATAGTTCAAACCCTTTAAACAAGCTTTTACTGACATAGGCTACATATTGTTAGTTTTTTTGTTACACAAACGTATACCCTACGAGCCTACGTGTAGAAGAAGAGTAGCCTATAATTGTACCGTTGCCTTGTTGGTTCTATTGTCTTATAGAAAACCTCCTCTGTCTCTGCCTCTGAAGCCAACCGAACGAGATGAGGAGGAGGATGCTCTGCCTCCATCAACCTCAGCAGCCGACAACGATCCAGTCAAACCGGAAGTAGCGGAAGTGGGCAAACGGAAGTTCTTCTCGGCGCTCAAAGCAAACGCTGCATCGTTCAGGTTGACAATCGTTTCAGATGACGTTAATATCAACAGTCAAATGATCAAGATAAGCCATCGTCATCAACGAACATCAGAATGAATTAATTCTATCAATCGATCAATCAATTAATCGATCAATTAATCAATCAGTCAAGTAATCAGTTAGTCAGTAGTCATTAGTCAGCCATTCATTCATTCATTCATCCATCCATTCAGTGAGTGAGTCAGTTTTCTATCTGTCCTTCCGTCTTTCTGTCCGTCCGTCCGTCTGTCTATCTGTCTGTCTGACTGTATGTATGTATGTGTATGTCTGTATGTATGTATGTCTATCTGTCCATCCATTTGTCCATCCATTTGTCCGTCTTTCTGTCTGTCTGCTTGCCTGCCTGCCTGTCTGCCTGTCTGTCTGCCTGTATGTAGTATGTACGTATGTACGTATGTATGTGTGTACGTATGTATGTATGTATGTATGTATGTATGTATGTATGTATGTATGTATGTATGTATGTATGTATGTATGTATGTATGTATGTATGTATGTATGTATGTATGTATGTATGTATGTATGTATGTATGTATGTATGTATGTATGTATGTATGTATGTATGTATGTATGTATGTATGTATGTATGTATGTATGTATGTATGTATGTATGTATGTATGTATGTATGTATGTATGTATGTATGTATGTATGTATGTATGTATGTATGTATGTATGTATGTATGTATGTATGTATGTAAGTATGTATGTATGTCACAGTCACTCTAGCCCAACCAATGTGTCGAGTCTTGATCTGGAATGGTTGTTGTCTTTGCACAGAGCTAAGAAGGTCCCTTCCTGTGACGATTCTTCACCTGATAAGAGCCACCTCGATCGTCTGGCCAGTTTCGCCATGATCAGTGACGTCGGCATTGGCACCAAACGACGCCAGTTTCAGCAGCACAAGGAAACATCATCACTCAGCACCAGCAACGACCCAACGACAGACGCTCATGCCAAGCCTCTGACCCTAGAGTCTCCACCCTCGACAGCTCGACTTCAGAAGAAGGACCCTTCGTTTCCGATCCAAAGCTCTTCTGGCGCGAACGTTGATAAAACGAAAACGAGGCTCGGAAGAGACGATGAATCTGAAACGAGGCTTGGAGCTGACAATGAAATGAAAACGAGGCTGGGTAGACCGGAAGTAGTAGATAGCGACGACGATTTCGATAAACTCGTTGAGATTAACTTCCGGCAGCTCGTTGACGAGAAGAGCGGCGCGGCGGTGGGGGTGCCGGCGGCGTCGATGGAACAGCGAAAGGGTGCCAAGAATCTGACTGGAACGGGTTTAGCTGGAATGAGTGGAATTGCGGGAGTCAGCGGGGGTCAACAGAAGATCCAGGGATCCCGACGTCAGATATCTCGTTTCAAGACACAGGTTAGTGGCTGAGTTACTGCTGTATTTGCTTTTGTATGCACATTTACATTTGCACGTGTATAGATATGTACGTATGTATATATAGGCTTTAATTATAGGCCTATAATATATAAATTTATTATATATTTATATAATATGTACATATATGTATGTATACATATGTTTATGTATGTATGTATGCATACATGTATATATGTATTTATGTACGTATATGTATGTATGTATGTATGTATGTACGTATATAATATTATGTATTCATTCATGTATGCATGTATATGTGTGTGTATGTATATGTATGTATTTGTGCATGTATGTATATATGTATGCTTGTATGTGCGTATATGTATATGCAATTATGCATCATGCGGGACTGTGCCCTATAGTCTCTCGTACCGAGACTATATCACATCTGCACTTCGTTCACTATACTGGCTTCCTGTATGTGAGCGTATCCGCTTCAAGCTGGTACTCCTAATGTATAAAAGACGTGCAGATCATTTGCCATCATTCTTATCTTCCATGGTCACACCCTGCAACTCTGTTAAAGGCCGCCCATCTCTTCAGTCAGCATCTGCTGGAAAGTATGTTGTTCCTGGTACATGTCTTGTCTTTGGCCGGAGTTAATTCACAGTTGCCAGTCCCTCCATCTCGAACTCTCTACCTCCTCATGTTCGCAACTCTCTTAGTGAGACTGTCTTTCGCTCTAAAACGAAAGCTTACCTATTCCAGTTTACCTATGGTTCTTAATGGTTGCCCTGCTTCAGTGTGCACTTCTGAACTTCCTAAGAAGTGCATTATCAAATTACGTTTGCATTTGGATTGTATGCATGTATTTCTTTACTGTAACACTTTTGAATTTGTCTTGAAAGGCGCTCCATAATTGCCACACTACAATTACGATTACAGTAATTGATTACCGTAATGATTAATGATTACCGTAATTACAATTACGATTACCATGTTGAATAACAAGATTTTTGAAAATTTACTGCAGCCTGTGACGACTGTTGAGGTGGAAAAGGCTCGCGAGATGGCGCTTCATCAGACCAAAGCGGAGAACTGAAACTCGAAAGATGTCGCCACAATACGTTTTAGGTGAGCAGGTCACACGATGACCACTGTATAGGCCTGTGACTCGTATTTCTCTATCAGTTCCTTAGATTGTCCTATGCGTTGCATTAGGAGTATAGTATAGGCATGAGACTGTTATTGTCCTAATCATAAGCTCTTAAATTTCGACAGCACTACGTTGCAGCTAATCGCAATACGCCAGCTTATTTACGATATCGCAAGAAGACTAGAGACAGATAGACAGATTGGCACACATACAGCGAAAACACAGAGTTACAGACACAAAGACATTACGTACAATCAGACTCGAAAGATGTCGCAACAGACTGACTGACAGAGTGACACACAGACGACACACACAGACAGAGATGTTACGATGGGTTATGTTACACTTGAGAGATGTGAGCCGTTTGCATTAGCCAGGGTAAGATTTCTTAAAGAACTGGACTGCAGCTTTAAATTAAAAGCGTCAAAGAGTTTAAATAATAAGAGGCTTGAAACAGATGAGTTTCTCACGAGTCTCTGCCTCTCATTGCTCCCTTTTCCTAATGATCATATACTGTTGTAAACAAATACATCCCTCATTTTCTATTCGTAGTGTTGATTCATAATGTTATAGTTATTCTGATGGTTGACAGTGTAAAGCATCCTAGAAATAGCTTGCTACTGACGTTGCTATAAAAATTGTCGAAACTACAATTACAATTACCATTACCATTGCAATTACATTTAAAATAACAACTACAATACAGTTATCAATGTTTTGTAGGAGTCTATTTGCCCCACCATGACGATGAAGGCACTGGCTGCTTGCTGACGGAACAGTGAATCTACGTGGAACTACAACTGAAGGAAACACTCAACCACATCAAGTCGCTAAGGAAACTTCAAAGCACCGATATAATGATGATAGCATAAGTACTAATAATTATGGTAGCAAAACAGAAGATAACGGTAATAACACTGCCGATAGCAAACGCCTTAATATGCAAACAATGTAAATTAGGCACTACCGATAGCAAACGCCATATGCAAACAGTGTAGGGTAAACACTTAAGGCTGCTTGAGTAACAATTTCGTCAGACTTATTAGTTCTTAGTTCTGAGTTCTAGACTGCTTTCTGCCATCCGACGTCTGACGTTTGAAACAGATGAAAGCAGCGCTGGTAGAGTTAATACAGCCGCTTTGGAAGGGTTAATATGACTGAGAATGACGATCAAATGACAACTGTATATATACGCGAGATTGTAAAAAGGTAAAGAATGATGAAATGTTTATAGATTCGGTGTTTTTCTTGTGGTTTCCGTGGAAATAGTGTTAGCTTACTACTCTCAAAGATCTCGGGTTTCTTATGCATTAGGCTCGCTTGTTTGGAGTAGTCTACGCGGAAAAGCAGAACAGCGTCTGATGCTTGTAAGCAGATCCTCTGATTGAACCCATTATTAACATGGGCATAGTCGAAGGAAAACTACAAGTTATTCTGCCTCGTTCCTCATGCATGGGTCACTCTATTATTATTACTATTATTTGAACTACTACTACTGCTGCTGCTACTACTACTACTACTATTATTATTATTTTGTTATTATTATTATTGCTATTTATTATTATTGTTATTGGTGTTGTTGTCATTGTTTTTGTAGTTCTTGTTACTTATTATGACTCATTTTATTATCATTATCACGTTTATCATTATCGTTATCGTTATCAACTTATCATCACCATCGTCATCATCATTATCACTATCATTATTATGATTAAGATATCGACAACAACTGATAGTAATTTGGCAAATAAAGTCATCCATTACATGGAAGAAGCCAAACGAAAAGAGCAGAAAAGAGCATAGGTTTTAATGCTTTAATATAAAAGCTGAAAACAAAGTCGCCTAAGTGCAAAATAATGTACTAAATCTGCAGTTTCTGTTTTGATTTACAAGCAGAAAAACAGACGTACGTAACTGCGTAAAGGTATGCGTGAACCTGGCGCAATAGAAGTCGTATTATACTAATCTAATTCTATGACTTCTGTTGCGCCATTTTTAGTAATGCACAAAGTGTCAATCGATGGCGCTTCAGACTCTATTGACAATTCCAACTCTGTCCATTGTGACAGTGAAGCTGAAACCTCAGGACGATTAGCATTCAGTCTGATTAAATCTTCATCATTCATTCATTCGTTCAATCAATGCATTCATTCGTTCACTTATTCATTCATTCATTCCACTCATTCGCTTCATCTATTCATTCATTCAATTCATCCATTCTTGTGTTTATTCGTTCGTTCATTCATTTATTCGTTCGTTCGTTCCTTCAATCAATCAATTTAGCCTTAATTTTCATAGGTACGGGATAGTCTAATGGTTAGCGTGCTGGACTGTCAATCGAGAGGTCTGGGGTTCAAATCCCCACCAGAACAGAGAGCGGTTCGAGATTTCTGCTCCACCCGCGCCCCCTATATATAGCCAACTCAGCTATAATGAGTGCCCTGATCGTACACTGTCGGTGGGAAGATGAGAGGACGAGGAAGCGGATTGGCCAACAACCCTCATAAGCCGAGGCAAAGAAAATGAAGTCGCTAACATTTCATACATATATGGCTGCTCCAGGGCTATAACTTATGGGACTGTTCTTCTCTTCCTATCTACACCTACAAATACATTCATCCGGTCTCATTGCTCTATCCATCCATTAATCAATCCATCCATCAATCCATCTATCAATCTATTCATAGATCATCCATCGGTTCCATCCATCCATCCATCCATCCATCCATCCATCCATCCATCCATCCATCCATCCATCCATCCATCCATCCATCCATTCACCTATTGAAAACATTTATATAGTACCCGTTAAAGATTTCTACTCAAGTAATCAATATACAGAATAGCGGCAGATCTAAGCTAGTCGCGTCCATAGCGCAATCAGCGCAATGTAGAAGGGTCCAGCCTCCAGTTGACATCACATTGTCAATCATTCTAACGAATTCATTTCATTTGCACAAATATAAATTAAAATTAATATTATGTCATGGATTGCAAATCAATGAATTAGATTATATTTAGCAGTGACTGCGATCGCAAAGACTACAAGAAAGACTGCGACGAAAATGCGTGTGACAACGACAGTAACAATGATGATGTTATGACAATGATGATGACGACAACAATAACAGCGATGACGAAGACGATGACGATTGCCAAACCAACAATGATGTTGATGACAATGCTGATGACGACTACGATGACGCCACTGTTTCTTAATACTGCAATCATAATCCGAAGAGATGAATCATAGTTGGTCGATGATCTTATGATCTTATCGCTCGGATCAGACGTCGAATCCTGGACGTGAACACAATCTGAGGTGTTTCATCTCTTATCACCAACAGAGAAACGTTTGATGTCGTCTCAGACATGCGTGTAGTCGAGGGACTACAAGCCACAAACAGACGAAAGTGTAGGATATTATTCATTTTAGTTCCTCGGGATGTTTTAAGGAGTAGGCCGATAGTACTGCTGAAAGATTCCTAAAATGCGCTATATAAATGTCAAGATTATTAGAATTCGTAATTTTTTAATTGAACATTTGTGTAGCGTGACCTCACGTGAGACTCACCAGATGTGCTACCGACTACAACACGATAACAGAACGATCCAAAAGAATGGTCTTTAGTTAAGCAAATAAGATAATAAACTTAATATTATAATATAACATGGGTTTCAAGTGGCTCAGCTGACGTGACCAAAGGACATACTGGAAAGGATTGCAAATGAGCATGATAGACGTCTAACAGTTGCAAATAGTGCATTCTAAAATCGTTGGTGAATTAATAATGAACCATAAAAATAACCGAATTGGAACAAATTTAATTATACAGTGATAACTTCTATAGCGCCTGTGTATAGTGAACCAGGCGTAAACCGATGGCACACCAACACCAAGCCGAAATCAGGTCGATATATGGAAGATCAGTCCGCTGAGATAGAGAGGCAGACTATGGTGGATAAGCAATTTGAAAGGCATCAAACGATGGCGTGACAAAACCAAGTCTTAATCAGGTCAAAATCCAGAAGATCAGTCTTCTAGGAGAGAAGCAATCTGAAAAGGTAAATATTAAGCAGAGAATGAAATGCCATAAGCAACTGAGCAGAACAAAAAGACACACGCACACGGAGGGAGAGATAGAGGGGGAGAGAGAGAGACAGGCAGACAGACAGATAGACAGAGAGAGACAGACAGACAGAGACACCGACACAGACAGACAGACAGAGTGAGACAGAGAGAGAAACAGAGAGAGAGACAGACAGACAGAGAGAGACAGAGACAGAGACAGACAGACAGAGAGAGATAGAGAAAGAGAGGGACAGAGAGGTATTTTAGTAAAACGCTGTTAGATTTACGTGTGATAGTCGATTCGGTTCTATGATGCTCATGCCGCTCATGTAAGTTGGACTGGATCGATGAAGCATGTCGGCCGATGATGACGTGGCTCTCTGACGACTGCCAAGCACCAGTGTTCTCTGTAACATATGTAACATTAATTAATTAAGGCAATTAATTGATTAATTATTGGTCTGAAAGGTAGGTTGTCTCCCTGACTCTCCCAGTCCTTCCACCAGTAGATTGTTTTATTCCGTTCGTACTTTTATTTGTTCATTCATTTTGTCACTTTCTATTAATTAATTAATTAATTAATTAACTCATTTCATTCTTTCTTTCATTCATTCATGTGCAATGTGCATATATAAATTACATACATAAATACACAAATGTACATCCATCCATCATGCATATGAACATGCACAATAAACTTAGTGCACCTTGTCTTCATTGGAGATACTAATACTTTACTTTAATTACTTTGTAGTCGTAGACATCATCATAATCATCAACACCAGCAGCATTATTAACAACAATATTATCATCAACGTCATGAATCATCATTATTAACAGCAACAATGCTATAATAATAATAATAATAATAATAATAATAATAATAATAATAATAATAATAATAATAATAATAATAATAGTAATAGTAATAGTAATAGTAATAGTAATAGTAATAGTAATAGTAATAGTAATAGTAATAGTAATAGTAATTGTAATAATAGTAATAGTAATAGCAATAGCAATAGCAATAGCAATAACAATAACAATAACAATAACAACAACAACAACAATAACAACAACAATAACAATAACAATAACAATAATAATAATAATAATAATAATAATAATCTAGCGTCAGCTGCATCGACCAGGTCGCTCGTTGGTGCAGTACTCGAGGTGGACGAGTGGAGCGACGCATACATGGAAGAAATCATGGAAGCCCGCAAACCAACGATGCCGGGCGGATTGGAACCAGCCTTGACTAGCCAGAAGGTGTGGAACAGACCTCTCATAGACATCGACAAGGCGGAAGTGTGGGCTTTCAACAGCGACCCACTCAGCCGGGCGAGGCTGGGCGCAGTGACATCGCCCCACGCTGGAGATTGGCTCTCAACCGTACCGGTAGCCACTTGCGGGTTGGGCCTTAGCAATAAAGCCGTTCGGGTGGCGATTGGCCTCCGCCTGGGGCTCGATCTCTGTTCGCCTCATAAATGCAAGTGCGGTGAGATCGCAGATCCAGGAGGACATCATGGACTGGTCTGCAGACGATCTACAGGGAGAGCGGCCCGCCACTTTGCCGTAAACGACATTATCTGGAGAGCCCTCATGAAAGCTGACATCCCAAGCTCGAAGGAGCCTCCGGGCCTGATCCGTTGTGATGGCAAGAGACCAGATGGGGCCACACTGGTCCCTTGGGCGAGAGGCAAGTACGTCGCTTGGGACGCAACAATCATCCACACCTGCGCTGCCTCGTACATCCATCTGACGTCGGCAATGCCTGGGGGAGCAGCCGAACATGCCGCAGACAGGAAGCGTGCCAAATATTCATCCCTCCCCGCCACGCACGAGTTCGTACCCGTGGCCGTCGAGTCACTAGGCCCCGTCAACCGGGAGGGCCGCGAGTTCTTGATGGAATTGGGGCGCCGAATGACAGTCGTTTCAGGCGACCCTCTGGAGACCGTGCACCTGTTCCAGCGTTTGTCCATATGCACTCAGAGATTCAATGCCGTAGCCTTCAGAGGCACTTTCGCACAATGCACCGGGGACGAGGACCACTAACTCCAGATTGATAGCACACCTTAGGATAGTTTCTAAGTCCCTGTATACCTCGGGGCACACAAAAAAATAATAATAATAATAATCATCATCATCATCAATATCATCATCATCATAATAATAATCATCATTGTCATCCTAATTGTCGTCATGTATAGTGGACGTACCGGTTCGCTGCGATGATAAGTCAATGGATCGGATTCATGGATACTGATGGGATGGACTTCATCCTCAGCACCCATCCTTCCTCTCCTGTCCCTCTCTCTCTGAGTCAGGCCCCTGGCGCTGTCCTCGCTACTGAGGCTTCCATCCGACGAACTAGCGGTCAGTCCCAACCCCGTATCCGGTCGACTTCCGCTCGGGTTCCCTTCATTTCCGCTCGACGCCTCCCCCACATCCGGTTCCGTCCCGGAAGTGCGCCAACGGGTCGGAACGTTGACGGTCGGCAGGAAATTCCCGAAGACCGAGGGTGCGTAGGACCCCCTGCTGTTGTGTCTCCGGGTGAGGAACTCGGGCAGGGTGAAGCGGTGCGATCCGGTCCTCGGCGGTCGGGGGTCCTCTTGTCGAGCGGTTGGGGGAGGACTGTAGAAGAAATCCCTGGAGATGTCGACGTCCGTGTCGTAGGGGAAGCGAGCAGTGTTCCTCGTCCCCTGACCGAGACGGGGCAACCGACGGAGGAAGCTGCGTTGAAGGTGCACCTCCGTCTGGTTGCTGCTGTTACTACTCGCGGCGCTCACGTCCGACCGAACCGTGGACGCCCCCGCTGCTCTACCCGGCCTCGCCCGCCTCGACCGCTCAGTGGCCGCACGGGCGAAGACCTCGGCCGCGTGGGGTAGCTTCGCCGGGCGCTGCCTACCATCACCCATCCAGACGAAGTCCGCATTTGTCGGATCCACCGGGCGACGATGCAGGATATCATGCACGGACACACTGGCCGACTGAGTACCACGCCATTCGCCAGGTGGCGACGCTATCGATGGGTGGCTCCCTCTGCTCAATGAAGCGAGAGACTCGTTTGCTCCCTGCCAGAGGGGGCTCTGGCGGCGCCGGCGCAGATCCCAGGGATTCGGGTCGTCCACCGCTTCGGCGTCCGTCAGGTCACGGTCGAGTCGTCGCAGTTCCGCTTGGTTGCGTCGACGCTGACGTACGATGAGGATGACGATGACGATGACGCTTGTCAACGTCACGAAGAGAATCGTCGATAAAATGGCGGCCATAAGAACTAGACGCAAGGAAAATAATCAGCGTTGATCAAAATGCAAAAGACAAACGAGTACGTTAGTTGTATGTATGCAATATGCGTGAATGTATGCATCCATGTACACTATGATGTACTGTATGTATTAATGCAAGAATGTATGTAATATTGTATGCCTATGCATGCATGTATAATATATATGCTTATATACAAATGTATGTATGTATGTATGCATGTATATGTGCAATATGTAATGTAAAGAATCATCTAAATACATGACAGTCATATAAAGCTTTCGGCTGGTGCTTTTAATCATTAAAATAAGAGGCAATTGATAATAAATTCACGAGGAAATAAATTAAAGACACCTGTTGTGAAGTCTGGTTTATAGTGTGAAGGATCATCTGGCACTGCAACAAAAACAGATATGACAATAAGTTAACATAAGGACATCGAGGGACACAGAGGGACATATAGGGACATAGAGGGGTATAGGGTATAGAGGGACACAGGGGGACACAGAGGGACATATAGGGACATAGAGGGACATAGAGGGACATAGAGGGACTCAGAGGGACATAGAGGGACGTAGAGGGACACAGAGGGACGCAGAGGGACGCAGAGGGACACAGAAGGATACAGAGAGACACAAAGGAGCACAGAGGACATAGAGGCACACAGAGGCAAACAGAGGATACAGAGGGACACATAGGGATACAGAAGGTCACAGAGGGACATACAGGGGACACAGAGGGACGCAGAGTGACACAGGGGACACAGAGAGATATACAGGGGCACAGAAGGACGACCAACCAGGAAAGAGGCAACGCAGCGAACTGAAGCAGTCATCGTCATCACCATCATCGTCGTCGTTATCATCATCATCGTCGTCGTTGTAGTCATCATCATCATCAACGTCATCATTATCAGTTACCCGTTATGTCAGTCCTATCAACGAGAGTCGGTGGGTCAGTGTTGGCGAAGCTCTGGTTCAGTCTGTCGCCCGTTCGATTCAGTTCAATGGGGTTGAACGGTTCTCGAATGTCGAAGAAAACGTCGACGACAACACTTCCGTTGCTGAAGTTCATTGGAAGAACGAATCTAAGGAAACGATCGCAGAAGATCTTTCGAAAGGCATCCTCCATCTGGAACGTTACCAAACAATTATCACGTTACACAGAGAGCATACGAGTTCCAGCCTACCCAATCAATCAATCAATCTATTCTATTCTATTCTATTTACGGATTTATAAAGCACCTCTCACAGTACAACCTAATCAGAGGCGCTTCTAGTGCAAATGGTCCCTCGAAAAAGAAAAGTCTTAAGAGAACGAGCAGAAACAGTAGTGCCCCCAGATAACTCGAGTTATAGCAGGAAGGTCATTCCACAACAAAGGGCCAACAAGGACGATGTTGTGCTGTGGCAGTCCGAGACCGAGGAACTAGAAGGTCATGATGGTCTAAAGAGCGTAGAGGAAGTCCAATATCACTGTATATAGGGACCTCAGCAAGTACTTCACTTGCAATTGCTCAGATCCGTCGATTGATGCTTTGTCATTAGATAGTGGCGCTTAATATAGTGAACTGCGTAGGCCTAGTAGTATACTGCATACTCATCATAAGCTAATAATCGATGTTCTAAACTCTAAAGCACCCTGAAAGTTGCTCTTTATATACAATACTTAATAAATTAAATCGTTGCTATTACAACTGCAGTTACGATTACGATTACATTCAAAGTTACAGTTACATTTAGCTTATGTTTGTAATAGGCGACGTATGATTTGTAAGTTTGGCTTACCACTGGTAACAGTCTGTTCGTTAGATTCTTGTGTTCGGAAGTGTTTGGGTCGCTGTAATTGGTTTTGAACTTCATGTTGACGATTCGGAAATGACACAATCCTCTTCGAATCCGGGTTGTATTCGTGAATACTAAACAGTGTGTGAGAAAATACCAGTCTCTAATAATTATCCAATCGTGGAACAATGTGGAGGAGGCATTTCAATCAATCAACCGTTTGCTGACATGCCATTATTACAGTAACAAACTTAGCAACCGTTCGTAAAGTCTTTGAGCGTGCAGTGCATGGCGAATCTCCTTGTTCCCTGGACTTGGGGCATCCTGGGCGTTGCAGGACTTAGCCATTCACTACACAGCTGACCCAAGTACCAAATTATACAGCATGATGACAGAGACACCTATGCGTAATCATCATGCCTGGGGTCGTAAAACGAAGTCCGCATAGGATGCTCAATGCCTTATAGATACAGTGTACGGTCAGTGTACTCATTCTAGCTGAGTTGGCTATGGAGCACAGGTGGAACAGAAATCTCGAACCAAATTTATAATTATTAATTAACTTTTAATTTCTAATTAATAATTTTTAAATTAATAATGAATATTGCAAAAATCCGTATTTATCCGATTTATCTGGATCAACGCATATTGTTAAAAGTAATTATTTATAATACTTTAAAATATTACACATACATCATTATTTATTATACTTTAAAGTATTAAACATGCGTGTGTATTTGCCATATTTACCGGATTTTGTACAGTTGTCAGGTGGTTCTGTAGATCGCGCGGTACCCGGATGCAGGGGAGCTTCTGTTTCTGCAGTCGGATCATGATCACTCCTTTGCGTCTCCTTGGTGACCTCAGACGCTGCCGTCGACGTGTTCCAAGCAGTCACGCCGGTGCCAGTCCCTGGCGTTGGTGACGTCCCAGTGACAGACCTCTCAGTGTTTATAGACCGAAGTGACATTGTTACAGCGCTTCGAGTTTGCGTTGGTTTACTTTGGTCAGGTTTATCGTCTGTAACTGCAGAAGGTGCTTCTCCAGGCGTTGCAGAAACCTTCGATGTTAACGTAGTCAGACCCTTTGAACCTGTCTCCTCCGATGACAAAGTAACCTTTGTAGCTGGAGAACGCGCGTTAGTGACACTCAGGGATGCAGTCACATTGTTATCTGTGACACCCTTATGAAGCGTGCTCGGAGACACACGAGGCAAACCCGTTGTTCCATTCACTAAACCGCGGGTGCTGTCGCTACGTGTAGATTCCGTGGAAACGCTGACACCTCCTACTGTTTGCGAACTGTTATTTAATGTCGAAATCGATGACGTTGGACTGGATTCACTTCTCGATTTGCTTGTCGGACTGAATTCTATCGTGGACTTGCTAGCGATATGGTCCGGTCCTGTAGTTAAATTCGACCGCTGTATACTGGAAGTGTACGCCGACGACCGTGTTTCTGAAGTATTCATCAAAGCGGTTGTGGTCGTGAGCGCGACCTCCGAATGTGAGGTAGAATCTGCTTCGAGAGTTGATTTGGTTACTGAAACTGTCACTAAAGATGTAGTGGATAAATTTGCCGACGTCATGCTTGGATTTGGTAGTGGCGTCGTACTTACGTGGGAACGATTTCCTGTTTTGTCAGTGGCATATTCTGGGCTAAGAGGTCCACTGGGAGAATGCATCCTACTGGACCGAGTAGCTGTTTCAGTGGTAAAATGATAACTGGAATTGAAATTAAACTGTCGGACGGTAGAAGTTCCGACATTTTCAGTAGTACCAAACCTGCTAGATGTAACAGTTGTCTGTTCCGTTGTTACATTTTTCTGCTCTTGTCTAGCAACCGTTGTACTGACGGATGCAACCTTGTCCGACTGTGTGTTCTCGCTTGTGTCATTCGCTATGAACCCCGTTCCCGTGCTAGCAATTGATGAACTAGTGGCTACACCTCGTGTTACTGTGCTGTCAATAGAAAGATGTTTATTGGTTTTCAATGGAGACATCGTGTTCGCCGAAACTGAACTCACACTGACACTTCCACTCGATGACATACCAGCAGCAGTGGATTCTGTATCACTCGTGGTAACTGAATGCTTTATGTTTAATTCGGTTGTCGACTCTGCCGCAGTACTTTCTACTGATGTTATAGAATTTATGCTTGTAGTTTGTTGCGCAGTTTCTGGAGTGGACTTCAAAGACTTGCCTGTGATTTGATTAGACATAGTAGTTTCTGGAGTGGACTTCAAAGCTTCGCCTGTAACTTGGTTGGATATAGTAGTTTCTGGAGTGGATTTCAAAGGTTCGCCTGTGACTTGATTGGATATAGTAGTTTCTGGAGTGGACTTCAAAGGTTCGTCTGTGATTTGATTAGATATAGTAGTTTCTGGAGTGGACTTCAAAGGTTCGCCTGTGACTTGATTAGATATAGTAGTTTCTGGAGTAGGCTTTAAAGGTTCGCCTGTGAGTTGATTAGATATAGTAGTTTCCGTGGTAGTCGAAATCTTTGTAGCATTATCACTCGACCTTGTCTCATTAGGAGTCGCTCTCATTCCACTGGTACTGAGTTCAAGAGTTGGTTCTGTCGAGGTAGGGAGTATAGGTGCGGACATGGTCGTATGCTGTGTCATCGGCAGAGTGGAAGAATTTGTGCTGCTTATTTCGGAAGACGTTGAAAGCTTCGACGAAGTAGTCTTGTGATCATTAGTGTATTGTCTAGTTGACGAAACTACACCACTCGATCCTGAAGAACTCTCTGCAGTTGATTGGGAGGAACTGACTTCACGTGATGTGCTTTTCTCGGAATTCAGACGGACATATTCACTAGAAAAAGCTGAGGAGTTCTCAAGTCTTGAAGTGTCTGATTCAGTGAAGGCATCGGAAGTGATACTAGGTTCAATCGACCCAGCCGTAGACTCAGTTCCCAACATTCCCCAGACCGCTGATGTCTTTACCGTTGTCGCATTAGTATCAAAAGCATTTACGGATGAAGACGGAGATTCAGTTTCAAATTTTCGTGTTGTTGAAATATGGTTGATTGGTAAAGTAGAGTCACTTGGCTGATTTTCTCTTGAAGTGGCAGAAGCTGGTTCACCTGTTGCAACTGAAGGTTCCGGGGACGTTTCCGTTCTTGGTGAAGTTGCTGAAGTCTCTTTGCTTGGCTCGCTTTCTCTTGAAGTAGTAACACTTTGCAAAGCTGAAGCATTTGAAGGTTCCAGAGATGTTTCAGTCTTTAAAGACGTTTGCGGTGTTGTGTTTCTTGGCTCACTTTCTCTTGAAGTGGTAATAATTAATGTTCCTGGCGATGTTTCAGTCCTTGGAAAAGTTGGTGAAGTTCTGTTGCCTAACACATTTGTTGGTGAAATGGTAGAACCTGTGGTGATTGAAGACTTCACGGATTTTATAGAAGTTGGTGAAGTTGTGCTCCTTGGCTCAGTTTCTCCTGAAACAGTCGAAGGTGGCTCAGCTGAAGTAATTAGCTCAAGCGCTGTTTCAGTCGTTAGAGATGTTGACAAAGTTGTGCTGCTTGGTTTGTTTGTTGTTGTTGCATGGGCAGAATTTGACTCAGCTGTAGTAATCGAAGGATCCAGGGATGTTAGAGATGTTGATGAAGTTGATATCTGTGGATTATGTGTTGTTGAAATCGTAGAATTTGGCTCAGTTGTAGTAGCTAAATGTTCTAGTGATGTTTCAGTCATTGTAGAAGTTGGTGATGCTTCGAAACTTGATTCGTTTGCTGTTGAAATGGCAGAAGATGGTTCAGATGTAGAACTTACAGTTTGAAGAGAAGATGTTTCAGTGGTTGGAGAAGTTGGCGAAGTTGTGCTGTTTGGCTCGATTGCTGTTGAAATGGTAGAAGATGGCTCAGTTGTTGTAATTGAAGATTCTAGTGATCTCTTAGTGGTTGGAGAAGTTGGTGACATTGTGCTGCTTGCTTCGTTTATTGCCATGGTTGAAGAAGCCTCAGCTGTAGTAATTGAAGGTTCTGGTGATATCTCAGTGGTTGGACGACTTGGTGAAGTTGTGCTGCCTGGCTCGTTCACTTTTGTAATGGTAGAAGATTCTAATGATGTTTCAGTCATCGGAGAAGTTGGTGTGATGCTTCGCTCATTTTCAGTTGAAATGGAAGGAAATGGCTCAGCAGTACCTACTGAATGTTCTAGTAATGCTTGAGTGGCTGGAGAAGTTGACGAATTTGGCCCATCTGTAGTAGCTAAATGTTCTAGTGATGTTTCAGTCATTAGAGAAGTTGGTGTTGTTGTGAAGCTTGATTCGTTTGCTGTTGAAATGGCAGAAGGTGGTTCAGATGTAATACTCAAAGGTTGAAGAGATGTTTCAGTGGTTGTAGAAGTTGGTAAAGTGGTGCTGCTTGGCTCTTGTGCTGCTGAAATTGTAGAAGATGGCTCAGTTGCTGTTATTGAACGTTCAAGTGATGTCTCAGTGGTTGGAGAAATTGGTGAATTTGTGCTTTTTGGCTCGTTTGGTGATGAAACGATAGAAGGTTTCTCGGCCGTTATAATTATAGGGTCTAGTGATGTCTCAGTTGTTTGAACAGTTGGTGAAGTTGCAGTGTTAGGCTCTTTTGATGTCGAAATGGTAGAAGATCGCTCTGCTGTAGTAATTGAAGGTTCTAGTGATGTCTGTGTGGATGGAGAAGTTGGTGAAGTTGTGCTGCTTGACTCGTTTTCTGTTGTAATGGCAGGAGATTGCTCAGCAGTAGTAGTAAAAGGTTCTAGCGTTTTTTGAGTGGCTGGAGAAGCTTGTGAAGTAGTGCTGCTTGGCTCACTTGCTGTGGAAATGGTAGAAAATGGCTTAGATGTTGCAACTGAAGGTTCTAGTGATGTTTGAGTGGTTGGAGATGTTGATGAAGTTGTACTGCTTGGCCAATTTGTTGTTGAAATGGTGGTAGATGGCTCGGCTGTTATAGCTGTAGGTTCTGAAGATGTTTCAATGGTTGGAGAAGTTGGTAAAGTTGTGCTTCTGGTCTCGGTTGCTGTTGCAACGGTTGAAGATGGCTCAGTTGTAGTAATTAAAGGTTCTGTTGACATCTCAGTGGTTGGTGAATTTGTTCTGCTTGGCGAGGTTGCTGTTGAAATGGTTGAAGATGACTCAGTTGCTGTCAGTGACGGTTCTAGAGATGTTGGAGTGGCAGGCGAAGTAATGCTGCTTGGCTCGTTTGCTGTTGAAATTGTAGATATTGGATCTGATGTTGCAACTGAAGTTTCTAGTGATGTTTGAGTGGTTGGAGTTGATGATGAAGTTGTACTGCTTGGTCCATTTGCTGTTGAAATTGTAGATGGCTCAGCAGTAGTAATTGAAGATTCTAGTGATTTCACAGTGGTTGAACTGGTTGGTGAAGTTGTGCTGCCTGGATCGTTTGTTATTGTAATGGAAGGAGATCGCTCAGCAGTAGCAACGGAATGTTCTAGTGATGCTTGGGTGGCTGCAGAAGTTGAAGAATTTGAGCCAGCTGTAGTACCGAAATGTTCCAGTGCTGTTGAATTGGTAGAAGATGGCAGAGTTGTTGTAACTGAAGGTTCGAGTGATAATTCGTTGGTTAGAGAAGTTGACAAAGTTGTGCTCCTTGGGTCGCTTGCTGTTGAAATGTCAGAAGAAGGCTCAGCTGTAGTCGTTAAAGAAGGAAATGTAGTTGTTGTGGTTCCTGTAGACTTTGTAGTCGTCTGAGTGGTCGTGGATGGAATATTAGGTGTTGTTGTAGTTGATTCGTCATTTATCGGTGTAGTTGAGGAAGGAATTTTAGTTGTTGTTTCAGCAGACTTTGTAGTCGTCTGAGTGGTCGTGGAAGGAACATTGGTTGTTGTAGTAGTTGGCTCGATATTTATCTGTGTAGTTAAAGAAGGAATTTTAGTTGTTGTTCCATGAGTTGTCGGTTCTTGTGGTGCTGGATTGGTTGGAGAAGTTTGTAAAGTTGTGCTCCTTGGCTCCTTTGTTGACGAAATGGTGTAAGGTTTCTCAGCCGTTATAGCTATAGGTTCTAGTGACGTCTCAGTGGTTGCAGAAGTTGCTGAAGTTGTGTTCTTTGGCTCTCTTGATATCGAAATGGTGGAAGATGGCTCAGATGTTGTAATTGAAGGTTCTAGTGATGTCACAGTGGTTGGACTACTTGGAGACATTGTGCTGCTGGTCTCGGATTCTGCTGTAATGGTAGAAGATGTCTCTCTTGTAGCATCAGAAGGTTGGAGTGATGTTTCAGTAGATAGAGAAGTTGATGAGGTTGTGCTGCTTGACTCCCTTGCCGTTGAAATGCTAGAAGGTGACGCAGCTGTTACGATTGTCGGTTCTGGTAATGTTTCAGTGGTTGAAGTGGTTGGAGAATTTGTGCTGCTGGTCTCGGTTGCTGTTGTAACAGTGGAAGATAACTCCGCGGTAGTTATTGAAGGTTCTAGGGATGCTTGAGTGGTTGGAGATGTTGATGAAGTTGTACTGCTTGGCTCGCTTACTTTTGGAATTGAAGAAGATTGCCCAGCAGTAGTAATTAAAGGCTCCAACGATGTTTCAGTCGTGGAAGAAGTTGGTAAAGTGGTGCTCTTTGCCTCATTTGTTGTCGAAATAGTAGAAGGTGGCTCTGCTCTAGCAGCTGAAGTTTCCAGTGATGTCTCGGTGGTTGGAGAAGTTGGTGAAAATGTGCTGCTTGGCTCTTTTGCTGCTGAAATGGTAGAAAACGGTTCAGCTGTTGTACTTGAAGGTTCTGTCAATCTCTCAGTGGTTGGAGATGTTGCTGAAGTTGTGCTCATTGGCTCATTTGCTGTTGAAATGGTTGAAGATGGCTCAGCTGTTGTAGTTGAAGGTTCTGTCGATCTCTCAGTGGTTGGAGAAGTTGCTGAAGTTGTGCTCATTGGCTCATTTGCTGTTGAAATGGTTGAAGATGGCTCAGCTGTTGTAGTTGAAGGTTCTGTCGATCTCTCAGTGGTTGGAGAAGTTGCTGAAGTTGTGCTGATTGGCTCATTTGCTGTTGAAATGGTAGAAGGTGACTCAGCTGAAGATTGCATTGATGTCACAGTGGTTGGACTAGTTGGCGAAGTTTTGCTGCTTGGCTCGTTTGCTGTTGTCATAGTAGATGATGGTTCAGCTGTAGTAATTAAGGGTTCTAGTGATGTTTGAGTGATTGGAAATGATGATGAAGTTGTACTGCTTGTCCCATTTGCTGTTGAAATGGTAGAAGATGGTTCAGGTGTAGTAATTGAAGATTCTAGTGACGTTTGAGTGGTTGCAGAAGTTGGTGAAGTTGTGCTGATTGGCTCGTTTGCAGTTGAAGTGGAAGGAGATGGCTGAGAAGTATCAACTGAATGTTCTTGTGATATCTTAGTCGTTGAAGAATTCGATGAAGTTGTGCTGCTTGGCTCGTTTCTCTCTGAAACAGTAGAAAATGTCTGTGCTGTTGCAATGGAAGATTCTACTGATGTTTGAGTGGTTGGAGAAGGTAGTGAAGTAGAGCTGCTCAGCTCACTTGCTGTGGAAATGGTAGAAGGTGACTCAGGTGTAGTAATTGAAGGTTCTAGTGATGTTTGAGTGGTTGGGGATGTTGATGAAGTCTTGCTGCTTGGCCAATTTACTGTTGCAACTGTTGAAGATGGTTCAGCTGTAGCAAGTGAAGATTTTAGTGATGTCACAGTAGTTGGACTAGTTGGTGAAGTTATGATGCTTGGCTCATTTGCTGTTGTAAAAATAGACGATGGTTCAGCTGCAGTAACTAAAGGTTCTACTGATGTTTGAGTGGCTGGAGAAGTTAGTGAAGTAGCGCTGTTAGGCTCACTTGCTGTGGAAATGGTAGAAGGTGACTCAGCTGTAGTAATTGAAGGTTCTAGCGATGTCTGAGTACTTGGCGATGATGCTGAAGTCGGACTGCTGGACCCATTTGTTGTTTGGGTGCTTGAAGAAGTTGATGAAGTTCTGCTGCTATGTTCGTTTGCTATGGAAATGGTAGAAAATGGCTGTGCTGTTACAATTGAAGGTTCTAGTGATGTCTGAGTGCTTGAAGAAGTTGGAGAAGTAGTGATGCTTAGGTCACTTGCTGTTGAAACGGTTGAGGGTGACTCAGCTGTTACAATTTTAGGTTCTGGTGATGTTTGAGTGGTTGAAGAATTTGAGCGGCTGGCCTCGGTTTCTGCTGAAATGGTTGAAGATGGCTCAGCGGTAGTAATTGAAGGTACCAGTGATGTTTGAGTGGTTGGAGATGTTGATGAAGTTGTGAGGCTTGGCTCGTTTGCTGTTGTAAAAGTAGACGACGTTGTAGTTGTAGTAATTAAAGATTCTATTGATGTTTGAGTTGTTGGAGAAGGCAGTGAAGTAATGCTACTTAGCTCGTTTGCTATTGAGGTGGTAGAAATTGGCTGTGATGTTGCAATGGAAGGTTCTAGTGATGTTTCGGTGGTTGGGGATGTCGATGAAGTCGTACTGCTTGGCTCACTTGCTGTGGAAATGGTAATAGATGGTTCAACTGTAGCCAGCGAAGATTCTGGTGATGTCAAAGTGGTTGGAGATGTTGATGAAGTTGTACTGCTTGCTGTGGAAATGGTAGAAGATGGTTCAACTGTAGCCAGTGAAGATTCTGGTGATGTCATAGTGGTTGCAGAGGTTGATGAAGTTGTACTGCTTGGCTCACTTGCTGTGGAAATGGTAGAAGATGGTTCAGCTGTAGCCAGTGAAGATTCTGGTGATGGCATAGTGGTTGGACTAGTTGGTGAAGTTGTACTGCTTGGCTCACTTGCTGTGGAAATGGTAGAAGATGGTTCAGCTGTAGCCAGTGAAGATTCTGGTGATGGCATAGTGGTTGGAGATGTTGATGAAGTTGTACTGCTTGGCTCACTTGCTGTGGAAATGGTAGAAGATGGTTCAGCTGTAGCCAGTGAAGATTCTGGTGATGGCATAGTGGTTGGACTAGTTGGTGAAGTTGTACTGCTTGGCTCACTTGCTGTGGAAATGGTAGAAGATGGTTCAGCTGTAGCCAGTGAAGATTCTGGTGATGGCATAGTGGTTGGAGATGTTGATGAAGTTGTACTGCTTGGCTCACTTGCTGTGGAAATGGTAGAAGATGGTTCAACTGTAGCCAGTGAAGATTCTGGTGATGGCATAGTGGTTGCAGAGGTTGATGAAGTTGTACTGCTTGGCTCACTTGCTGTGGAAATGGTAGAAGATGGTTCAACTGTAGCCAGTGAAGATTCTGGTGATGGCATAGTGGTTGGAGATGTTGATGAAGTTGTACTGCTTGCTGTGGAAATGGTAGAAGATGGTTCAACTGTAGCCAGTGAAGATTCTGGTGATGTCATAGTGGTTGCAGAGGTTGATGAAGTTGTACTGCTTGGCTCACTTGCTGTGGAAATGGTAGAAGATTGTTCAACTGTAGCCAGTGAAGATTCTGGTGATGGCATAGTGGTTGGAGATGTTGATGAAGTTGTACTGCTTGGCTCACTTGCTGTGGAAATGGTAGAAGATTGTTCAACTGTAGCCAGTGAAGATTCTGGTGATGGCATAGTGGTTGGAGATGTTGATGAAGTTGTACTGCATGGCTCACTTGCTGTGGAAATGGTAGAAGATGGTTCAACTGTAGCCAGTGAAGATTCTGGTGATGGCATAGTGGTTGGAGATGTTGATGAAGTTGTACTTCTTGGCTCACTTGCTGTGGAAATGGTAGAAGATGGATCAACTGTAGCCAGTGAAGATTCTGGTGATGGCATAGTGGTTGGAGATGTTGATGAAGTTGTACTGCTTGCTGTGGAAATGGTAGAAGATGGTTCAACTGTAGCCAGTGAAGATTCTGGTGATGGCATAGTGGTTGGAGATGTTGATGAAGTTGTACTGCTTGCTGTGGAAATGGTAGAAGATGGTTCAACTGTAGCCAGTGAAGATTCTGGTGATGGCATAGTGGTTGGAGATGTTGATGAAGTTGTACTGCTTGGCTCACTTGCTGTGGAAATGGTAGAAGATTGTTCAACTGTAGCCAGTGAAGATTCTGGTGATGGCATAGTGGTTGGAGATGTTGATGAAGTTGTACTGCTTGGCTCACTTGCTGTGGAAATGGTAGAAGATGGTTCAACTGTAGCCAGTGAAGATTCTGGTGATGGCATAGTGGTTGGAGATGTTGATGAAGTTGTACTGCTTGCTGTGGAAATGGTAGAAGATGGTTCAACTGTAGCCAGTGAAGATTCTGGTGATGGCATAGTGGTTGGAGATGTTGATGAAGTTGTACTGCTTGGCTCACTTGCTGTGGAAATGGTAGAAGATGGTTCAACTGTAGCCAGTGAAGATTCTGGTGATGGCATAGTGGTTGGAGATGTTGATGAAGTTGTACTTCTTGGCTCACTTGCTGTGGAAATGGTAGAAGATGGATCAACTGTAGCCAGTGAAGATTCTGGTGATGGCATAGTGGTTGGAGATGTTGATGAAGTTGTACTGCTTGCTGTGGAAATGGTAGAAGATGGTTCAACTGTAGCCAGTGAAGATTCTGGTGATGGCATAGTGGTTGGAGATGTTGATGAAGTTGTACTGCTTGCTGTGGAAATGGTAGAAGATGGTTCAACTGTAGCCAGTGAAGATTCTGGTGATGGCATAGTGGTTGGAGATGTTGATGAAGTTGTACTGCTTGGCTCACTTGCTGTGGAAATGGTAGAAGATTGTTCAACTGTAGCCAGTGAAGATTCTGGTGATGGCATAGTGGTTGGAGATGTTGATGAAGTTGTACTGCTTGGCTCACTTGCTGTGGAAATGGTAGAAGATGGTTCAACTGTAGCCAGTGAAGATTCTGGTGATGGCATAGTGGTTGGAGATGTTGATGAAGTTGTACTGCTTGCTGTGGAAATGGTAGAAGATGGTTCAACTGTAGCCAGTGAAGATTCTGGTGATGTCATAGTGGTTGCAGAGGTTGATGAAGTTGTACTGCTTGGCTCACTTGCTGTGGAAATGGTAGAAGATTGTTCAACTGTAGCCAGTGAAGATTCTGGTGATGGCATAGTGGTTGGAGATGTTGATGAAGTTGTACTGCTTGGCTCACTTGCTGTGGAAATGGTAGAAGATTGTTCAACTGTAGCCAGTGAAGATTCTGGTGATGGCATAGTGGTTGGAGATGTTGATGAAGTTGTACTGCTTGGCTCACTTGCTGTGGAAATGGTAGAAGATGGTTCAACTGTATCCAGTGAAGATTCTTGTGATGGCATAGTGTTTGGAGATGTTGATGAAGTTGTACTGCTTGGCTCAATTGCTGTGGAAATGGTAGAAGATGGTTCAACTGTATCCAGTGAAGATTCTTGTGATGGCATAGTGGTTGGAGATGTTGATGAAGTTGTACTGCTTGGCTCAATTGCTGTTGAGATGGTAGAAGATGGCTGAGCTGTAGTAATTGAAGATTCTAGTGATGTCACAGTAGTTGGACTAATTGGTGAAGTTGTGAGGCTTGGCTCATTTGCCGTTGTAGAAGTAGACGATGGTTCAGCTGTAGTAATTAAAGTTTCTAGCGATGTTTGAGTGGTTGAAGAAGTTGGTGTGGTTGTGCTGCTTGTTTCGTTTGCTACTGAAATAGTAGAAAATGGCTGTGATGTTGCAATGGAAGGTTCGAGTGATGTTTTGGTGGTTATGGATGTCGATGAAGTCGTACTGCTTGGTTCACTTGCTGTGGAAATGGTAGAAGATGGCTGGGCTGTTCTAATTGAAGATTCTACTGATGTTTGAGTGGTTGGAATAGTTGGTGAAGTTGTGCTGATTGGCTCGCTTGATGTTGAAATAGTTGAAAATGGCTGTGATGTTGCAAATGAAGATTCTAGTGATGTTTTAGTGGTTGGAGAAGTTGGTGAAGTTGTACCGCTTGCCAGATTTGCTGTCGAAATGTTAGAAGATGGCTCAGCTGCAGTAATTGAAGATTCTAGTGATGGCACAGTTGTTGGACTAGTTGGTGACGTTTCAATGCTTGGCTCGTTTTCTGTTGTAATTGTAGATGATGGTGCAGTAGGAGTGACTAAAGGTTGTATTGATGTTTGAGTGGTTGAATAAGTTGGTGACGTTGTGCTGCTTGGCTCACTTGATGTTGAAATGGTTGAAGATGACTCATCTGTAGCAATTGAAGGTTCTAGTGATGTTTGAGTGGTTTTAGAAGTTGTTGAAGTTGTGCTGTTTAGCGCGTTTGCTGTTGAAATGGTGGAAGACAGACCTGCTGTATCAATTGAAGTTTCGAGTGATGTTTGAGTGGTTGGATTTGTTGATGAAATTGTACTGCTTGGCCCATTTGCTGTTGAAATGGTAGAAGGTGTCTGAGCTGTTATAATTGAAGGTTGTGGTGATGTCTCAATGGTTTCAGAAGTTGGTGAAGTTGTGCTGCTTGGTTCTTTTGCTGTTGAAATCGAAGAAGATGGCCCTGCTGTTGGAATTAAAGGTTTTCGTGATGTTTGTGTGGCTGGAGAAGTTGATGTAGTTGAGCTTTCTTGCCCATTTGCTGTTGGAGTAGTGGACGGTGACTCAGCTGGTGTAATTGAAAATTCTAGTGATGTTTCAGTCTTCGGAGACGTTGGCGAAGTTCTGCTGCTTGGGTTGTTTGTTGTTGAAATGTTATAATATTGCTCCGCTGTAGCAATTGAAGGTTCCAAGAATGCTGGAGAATTTGGTGAAGTTGTGCTGCTTGGTTCCTTTGTTGCTGAAATGGTAGAAGATGACTCAGTTTTTATAATTGTAAGTTCTAGTGATGCATCAGTGGTTCGAGAAGTTGGTGAAGTTGTGCTGTCTGGCTCGTGTGTTGCTGATGTAGAGGATGGCTCTGGTGCAGTAATTGAAGATTCCAGTGATGTTTGAGTTGTTTTAGGAGGTGATGAAGTAATGCGGCTGGTCTCGTTTGCTTTTGTAAGAGTAGAACTTGGTTCAGCTGTTGTAATTGACGGTTGTTGTGAAATTTCGGTCGTTGGAGAAATTATTGAAGTAGTACTGCTTGCCTCGTTTGCTATGGTTGAAGATGTCTCTGTTCTAGCAATTGAAGGTTCTAGTGATGTTTTATTGGCTGGAGAAGTTGATGAAGTTGTGCTGTTGGCCTCAGTTGCTGCTGTAATGGTTGAAGATGACTCTGCAGCACTAACTGAAGGTTCTAATGATGTCTCAGTGGTTGAAGAATTTGGTGACGCTGTGCTGGTTGACTCTTTTACTGTTGAAATGTTGGAATTTGTCTCAGCGGTAGAAATTGAAGGTTTAAGCGATGTTTCAGTTGTTTCAGATGTTGTGCTGCTTAGTTCTTTCGATGTTGCAATGGTAGAAGATGGCCCAGCTGTCGTAGTTGAAGGTTCGTGTGATGTTTGACTGTTTGGAGATGTTGTAGAAATTGTTCCGGTTGACTCATTTGCTTTTGAAGTGGTGGAAGGTGACTCAGCTGCTATAATTGAAGATTCTAGTGATGTTCCAGTCTTTGGAGATGTTGGTGAAGTTATGCTGCTTGGCTCGTTCGTTGTTGAAGTGGTATAATTTTGCTCCGCTGTGGCAACTGAAGGCTCTAGGAATGTTGGAGAAGTCGGTGAAGTTGTGGTGCTAGACTCAGTTCCTCTTGAAGGGGTAGGAGGTTGCGCAGCTGTAGTGACTGAAGGTTCTGAAGAAGCTGGTAAAGTTAGATTGTCTCGCATACTTTCTGTTTCAGTGGTACGACTTGTCTGAGGTGTAGTATTTGAAGGTTCTGCGACTGTTTCAGTTGTTGAAGAAGCTGGTGAAGTTGTATTGCTTTGCATTTGTTCCCTTTCCTTCGAAGATGATGGCTCAATTGAAACGCTTGTAGATTCTAGTAATTTTTTAGTGGTTGAAGAAGCTCTTTGGGTTGTGCTGGTTGTATGTCCAGTACTTGATAATGTGTCCTTTGCGGTACCTGTAATAAAAAAAACGCTTTATACACCATAGTCTAGCGGCAATGTTTGATCATCATTTTCACTTTGATATCTTTTCTATGGTTGTTATACCCAAGTTTACCATTTTAATTGACTTTGTGGTTTTGTCTGGGTAGCTGTTTCTCACTTTCTATACGAAAGTGCAAACTTGGTTCCCTAATAGACTCATCCTTATCCTGTCTAATACGGAAGTTATGCTACTAAGCACTACACACCAACTAAAACAATTTGGATGTCTTCACTTTCTGCAATATGGTGACTCAAATGTTGAGTTGGCTGATGCAGCTCGTAACATATCCTTTGTTTTCGATTCTACTGTCTGTACCTGACTATGTAAATGGTTTTGATAAGGGGCCGTCCATAAAGTAGGTCACGCTCCAGGGGGTGGAGGGGTTTAAGAAAGTGTGACAGTTTGTGACAGGGGAGAGGGTGGTCAGGCCATGTGTGACGTCACACATTTATTTTTATTTTATTTTATTTATAATTTATTTTTTATTTTTTTTAGTAGAATTTCATAGCTTTAAAAATAATTTTCTAAAATTTTCTGAAACATTTTAATTAGTTTTATGTCAAAATAGCATGAAATGCATATCTCCTGAATGTGTTTTCACGATTCCTCTCGCTAGGAGCGCTAGTAATAATGCTGTTGCGAAGCCTTCTTTATGTATTAGCCTTGCTTTCGGAAGTATTATTATTTCTATGTTCGAAAGTGTGACGTACTTTAGGGGGGTCCGAGTTTTGTGACAGTTTGTGACAGGGGGGTGGGGGGTAAAAATTGTCAAAAATAGCGTGACGTACTTTATGGACGGCCCCTAAGTCGTCATCTTCGTATATATGAACATTCGCAACATACACAGAATTGGGTGTTATGTCTTCTGGCTTTCAATAAATCTAATCTATTAACATTTATATAGCGCCGTTATTATAAGGCACAAAGCACCAGCATAATGCAAACTCGCAGTCAAAATCCAAAAGCATAATCTGTTTAGAGAAGTCAAGATAAATGGAATAGTAAGACTGTCAAAACCTACGGCAAGGTGAGAAATACAATGGCTTCTTTACTGATGGAACCGTTCCAGTCATGTTAGATTTGTCTGGGTTTGTCTCCTGCCATTACCACTCACACTTAGTGTTACTTGCTATGACCCCCGTCGCCATATGCGCCTCTCAAAACACTTCCTGATTGACCAGTGCTTTCTTTAACCCTAGAAAAACCTGAGTATGAAGCACACATTTATACCTGAAACGTTACTGGAAGCCGGGCCTCCCGTTGCGATAGCTGGAGTCTGTGTATATTGAATAATGGCGTCGCTGCCTAAAGAGCTTCTGCTAAACGTTGATGTTTCGCCTGTGGCATCTGCTGATGTTTGCGACCAACTGGCACTCTGAGCCTCTTTCGCTGAATTAGGCATCGTTGTGGTCGAATCTGTTGTGGGAAGGACAACAGTCGTTGAGAGACTGGCCGTCGAAGTCAAAGCATTCAGAGTGCCTTTGAAACTAGGACTCAGTGAACTCTCCCCTTGTGTATTCTGTACTTGAGCGCTCGATAAATCTCCTTCAACGGTAAATAAAGATGCGGGCGAAATTGATGACTTACTTGGGAAGCTAATTTTTGAAGTGAAATGCTCAAAATGTGTGTCACCTATTGAATTTATAGACGACGTCCCTGTGGCAGGATTAATGCTTTTATGAGTAGACCAAGTAGGGAGGGAGGTTCTGATAACAGTTGCCGGACTGGTTGTCTCAGAAACCGGTGAAGACACCTTCGATGCCTTGTGAGTAGTCTCAGTGGTTGAAGAAGGAATTGCAGCCGTTGGTAAAGAAGGAATATTTCTTGCAGTTATAGAATTGGCATTTGTGTGAGTGGTAGAAGAATTGTCACTTGCTATGGTAGTAGACTCAACATTTGTTTCAGTGGCTGAGGAAGATTGACTAGCTCCTGTGGCAAGAATACTAGTTGTTGTGGTCGTAGACTCTGCATTTAACTGAGTGGTAGAAGAAGGAACATTGGTTGTTGTTGTTGAAGTAGATTCAGACGTTGCCTGAGTAGTTGGGGAAAGAATACTTCTTGCTGTGGTCGTAGACTCTGCATTTGTCTGAGTGGTAGACGAAGGAACATTGGTTGTTGCTGTAGTAGATTGAGAAGTTCTCTGCGTGGTTGGAGAAAGAATACTAGTTGCTGTGGTCGTATACACTGCATTTGTCTGAGTGGTTGGAGAAAGAATACTAGTTGCTGTGGTTGCAGACTGTGCATTTGTCTGAGTGGTAGAAGAAGGAATATTGGTTGTTGTTGTTGTAGTAGATTCAGACATTGTCTGAGTAGTTGGGGAAAGAATACTAGTTGCTGTGGTCGTAGACTGTGCATTTGTCTGAGTGGTAGAAGAAGGAACATTGGTTGTTGTTGTAGTAGATTGAGAAGTTGTCTGAGTGGTTGGAGAAAGAATACTAGTTGCTCTGGTCGTAGACGCTGCATTTGTCTGAGTGGTAGAAGAACGAACATTGGTTGTTATTGTAGAAGATTGAGAAGCTGTCTGAGTAGTTGGGAAAAGAATACTAGTTGCTGTGGTCGTAGACTCATCTGTCTGAGTGGTAAAAGAAGGAACATTGGTTGTTGTTGTATTAGATTGAGACGCTGTCTGAGTGGTTGGAGAAGGAATACTAGTTCCTGTGGTCGTAGACTCTGCATCTGTCTGAGTGGTAGAAGAACGAACATTGGTTCTTGTTGTAGTAGATTGAGACGCTGTCTGAGTGGTTGGAGAAGGAATACTAGTTGCTGTGGTCGTAGACTGTGTAGCTGTCTGAGTGGTAGAAGAAGGAACATTGGTTGTTGTTGTAGTAGATTGAGAAGCTGTCTGAGTAGTTGGGGAAGAAATACTAGTTGCTGTAGTCGTAGACTCATATGTCTGAGTGGTAGAAGAAGGAACATTGGTTGTTGTTGTAGTAGATTGAGAAGCTGTCTGAGTGGTTGGAGAAGGAATTCTAGTTGCTGTGGTCGTAGACTCTGCATCTGTCTGAGTGGTAGAAGAAGGAACATTGGTTCTTGTTGTAGTAGATTGAGAAGATGTCTGAGTATTTGCGGAAGGAATACTAGTTGCTGTAGTCGCAGACTGTGAAGCTGTCTGAGTCGTAGAAGAAGGAACATTGGTTGTTGTTGTAGAAGATTGAGAAGCTGTCTGAGTGGTTGGAGAAGGAATTCTAGTTGCTGTGGTCGTAGACTCTGCATCTGCCTGAGTGGTAGAAGAAAGAACATTGGTTGTTGTTGTAGAAGATTGAGGAGCTGTCTGAGTAGTTGGGGACAGTATACTAGTTGCTGTAGTCGTAGACTCTGCATCTGTCTGAGTGGTAGAAGGAGGAACATTGGTTGTTGTTGTAGAAGATTCAGAAGCTGTCTGAGTAGTTTGGGAAAGAATATTAGTTGCTGTAGTCGTAGACTCTGCATCTGTCTGAGTGGTAGAAGAAGGAACATTGGTTGTTGTAGTAGATTTAGAAGCTGTCTGAGTAGTTGGGAAAAGAATACTAGTTGCTGTGGTCGTAGACACTGCAATTGTCGGAGTGGTAGAAGAAGGAACATTGGTCGTTGTCGTAGAAGATTGAGAAGCTGTCTGAGTCGTTGGGGAAAGAATACTAGTTGCTGTGGTCGTAGACTCTGCATCTGTCTGAGTGGTAGAAGAAGGAACATTGGTTGTTGTCGTAGAAGATTGAGAAGCTGTCTGAGTGCTTGCAGAAGGATTTCTTGTTCCTGTGGTCGTAGACTCTGCATCTGTCTGAGTGGTAGAAGAAGGAACATTGGTTGTTGTTGTAGTAGATTGAGAAGCTGTGTGAGTGGTTGGATAAGGAATTTTAGTTCCTGTGGTCGTAGATTGTGCATCTGTCGGAGTGGTAGAAGAAAGAACATTGGTTGTTGGTGTAGTAGATTGAGAAGCTGTCTGAATGGTTGGAGAAGGAATTCTAGTTCCTGTGGTGGTAGATTCTGCATCTGTCTGAGTGGTAGAAGAAGGAACATTGGTTGTTGTTGTAGAAGATTGAGAAGCTGTCTGACTAGTTTGGGAAAGAATACTAGTTGCTGTAGTCGTAGACTCATCTGTCTGAGTGGTAGAAGAAGGAACATTGGTTGTTGTAGTAGATTTAGAAGCTGTCTGAGTAGTTGGGAAAAGAATACTAGTTGCTGTGGTCGTAGACACTGCAATTGTCGGAGTGGTAGAAGAAGGAACATTGGTTGTTGTTGTAGAAGATTGAGAAGCTGTCTGAGTCGTTGGGGAAAGAATACTAGTTCCTGTGGTCGTAGACTCTGCATCTGTCTGAGTGGTAGAAGAAGGAACATTGGTTGTTGTCGTAGAAGATTGAGAAGCTGTCTGAGTGCTTGCAGAATGATTTCTTGTTCCTGTGGTCGTAGACTCTGCATCTGTCTGAGTGGTAGAAGATGGAACATTGGTTGTTGTTGTAGAAGATTGAGAAGCTGTCTGAGTAGTTGGGGAAAGAATACTAGTTGCTGTAATCGTAGATTCATCTGTCTGAGTGGTAAAAGAAGGAACATTGGTTGTTGTTGTAGTAGATTGAGAAGCTGTGTGAGTGGTTGGAGAAGGAATTTTAGTTCCTGTGGTCGTAGATTGTGCATCTGTCGGAGTGGTAGAAGAAAGAACATTGGTTGTTGTTGCTGAAGATTGAGAAGATGTCTGAGTAGTTGGGAAAAGAATACTAGTTGCCGTGGTCGTTGACTGTGAAGCTGTCTGAGTCGTAGAAGAAAAAACATTGGTTGTTGTTGTAGAAGATTGAGAAGTTGTCTGAGTAGTTGGGGAAGGAATACTAGTTGCTGTGGTCGTAGACTCTGCATCTTTCTGAGTGGTAGAAGAAGGAACATTGGTTGTTGTTGTAGAAGATTGAGAAGATGTCTGAGTAGTTGGGGAAAGATTACTAGTTCCTGTGGTCGTAGTCTCTGCATCTGTCTGAGTGGTAGAAGAAAGAAAATTGGTTGTTGTTGTAGAATATTGAGAAGCTGTCTGAGTAGTTGGGGAAAGAATACTCAATGCTGTGGTCGTAGACTCTGCATCTGTCTGAGTGGTAGAAGAAGGAACAGTTGTTGATGTTGTAGAAGATTGAGAAGCTGTACTAGTTCCTGCTGTCATAGACTCTGCATCTGTCTGAGTGGTAGAAGAAGGAACATTGGTTGTTGTTGTAGAAGATTGAGAAACTGTCTGAATAGTTGGGGAAAGAATACTAGTTGCTGTGGTCGTTGACTCTGCATCTGTCTGAGTGGTAGAAGAAGGAACATTGGTTGTTGTAGTTGATTGAGGCGCTGTCTGAGTGGTTGGAGAAGGAATACTAGTTGCTGTGGTCGTAGACACTGCATTTGTCTGAGTGGTAGAAGAAAACCTATTGGTTTTTGTTGCTGTCTGAGTGCTTGTAGAAGATTGAGAAGCTGTCTGAGTAGTTGGGAATAGAATACTAATTGCTGTGGTCGCAGACTGTGAAGCTATCTGAGACGTAGAAGAAAGAATATTGGTTGCTGTTGTAGAAGATTGAGAAGTTGTCTGAGTAGTTGGGGAGGGAATACTAGTTGCTGTAGTCGTAGTCTCTGCAGCTTTCTGAGTTGTAGAAGAAGGAACATTGGTTGTTTTAGAAGATTGAGAAGCTGTACTAATTCCTGCTGTCGTAGACTCTGCATCTGTCTGAGTGGTAGAAGAAGGAACATTGGTTGATGTTGTAGAAGACTTAGAAGCTGTACTAGTTCCTGCTGTCGTAGACTCTGCATCTGTCTGAGTGGTAGAAGAAGGAACATTGGTTGTTGTTGTTGTTGTAGAAGATTGAGAAACTGTCTGAATAGTTGGGGAAAGAATACTAGTTGCTGTGGTCGTTGACTCTGCATCTGTCTGAGTGGTAGAAGAAGGAACATTGGTCGTTGTAGTTGATTGAGGCGCTGTCTGAGTGGTTGGAGAAGGAATACTAGTTGCTGTGATCGTAGACTGTGCATCTGTCTGAGTGGTAGAAGAAGGAACATTGGTTGCTGTTGTAGAAGATTGAGAAGCTGTCTGTGTAGTTGGGGAAAGAATTCTAGTTGCTGTGGTCGTAGACTGTGTAGCTGTCTGAGTGGTAGAAGAAGGAACATTGCTTGTTGTTGTAGAAGATTGAGAAACTGTCTGAATAGTTGGAGAAGGAATACTAGTTGCTGTGGTCGTAGACTCTGCATCTGTCTGAGTGGTAGAAGAAGGAACATTGGTTGTTGTTGTAGTAGATTGAGATGCTGTCTGAGTGGTTGGAGAAGGAATACTAGTTGCTGTGGTCGTAGACTGTGCATCTGTCTGAGTGGTAGAAGAAGGAACATTGCTTGTTGTTGTAGAAGATTGAGAAACTGTCTGAATAGTTGGAGAAGGAATACTAGTTGCTGTGGTCGTAGACTCTGCATCTGTCTGAGTGGTAGAAGAAGGAACATTGGTTGTTGTTGTAGTAGATTGAGATGCTGTCTGAGTGGTTGGAGAAGGAATACTAGTTGCTCTGGTCGTAGACTCTGCATCTGTCTGAGTGGTAGAAGAAGGAACATTGGTTGTTGTTGTAGATTCAGAAGCTGTCTGAGTAGTTGGGGAAGGAATACTAGTTGCTGTGGTCGTAGACTGTGCATCTGTCTGTGTGGTAGAGGAAGGAATATTGGTTGTTGTTGTTGTAGAAGATTGAGAAGCTGTCTGAGTAGTTGGGGAAGGAATAATAGTTGCTGTGGTCGTAGACTGTGCATCTGTCTGTGTGGTAGAGGAAGGAATATTGGTTGTTGTTGTTGTAGAAGATTGAGAAGCTGTCTGAGTAGTTGGGGAAGGAATAATAGTTGCTGTGGTCGTAGACTGTGCATCTGTCTGTGTGGTAGAAGAAGGAATATTGGTTGTTGTTGTTGTAGAAGATTTAGAAGCTGTCTGTGTAGTTGGGGAAAGAATACTAGTTCCTGTGGTCGTAGACTCTGCATCTGTCTGAGTGGTAGAAGAAGGAATATTGGTTGTTGTTGTAGATTCAGAAGCTGTCTGAGTGGTTGGAGAAGGAATACTAGTTGCTGTGGTCGTAGACTGCGTAGTTGTCTGAGTGGTAGAAGAAGGAACATTGGTTGTTGTTGTTGTAGAAGATTGTGTAGTTGGGGAAAGAATACTAGTTCCTGTGGTCGTAGACTCTGCATCTGTCTGAGTGGTAGAAGAAGGAATATTGGTTGTTGTTGTAGATTGAGAAGCTGCCTGAGTAGTTGGAGAAAGAATACCAGTTGCTGTAGTCGTAGACTCATCTGTCTGTGTGGTAGAAGAAGGAACATTGGTTGTTGTTGTAGTAGATCGAGAAGCTGTCTCAGTGTTTGTAGAAGATTGAGAAGCTGTCTGTGTAGTTGGGGAAAGAATACTAGTTGCTGTGGTCGTAGACTGTGTAGCTGTCTGAGTGGTAGAAGAAGGAACATTGGTTGTTGTTGTTGTAGAAGATTGAGACGTTGTCTGAGTAGTTGGGGAAAGAATATTAGTTGCTGTAGTCGTAGACTCTGCATCTGTCTGAGTGGTAGAAGGAGGAACATTGGTTGTTGTTGTAAAAGATTCAGAAGCTGTCTGAGTAGTTGGGGAAAGAATATTAGTTGCTGTAGTCGTAGACTCTGCATCTGTCTGAGTGGTAGAAGGAGGAACATTGGTTGTTGTTGTAGAAGATTCAGAAGCTGTCTGAGTAGCTGGGGAAAGAATACTAGTTGGTGTGGTCGTTGACACCGTATTTGTCTGAGTAGTTGACGAAGAAATAGAAGTTGCTGTTGAAGTATTCCCGGCGTTTGACTCAGCCGTCTGTGCAGGAATACTGGGTGCTGTTGTAGGAGTGTCTGTAGTTTTATGGATGGCTTTGGAGGGATTAGTAGTTACTATGTTAGTAGACTCTGCATTGGACTGAGTGCTTGAGGAAAGGCCTTTGTTTGTTGTTGTAGGTGGTTCTGTATTTATCCGAATTTGGGTTGTTCTTCCAGTAGACTCTGTAGTCGTCTGAGTGGTTGTGGAAGGAAATTTGGTTGTTGTAGTAGTTGGTTCAGTATTTATCTGTTTGGGTGAGGGAGGAATGTTAGTTGTTGTTCCAACAGACTTTGTTGTCGTTTGAGTGGTTGTTGAAGGAATATTGGTTGCGGTAGAAGCTGATTCGGTATTCATCTGTGTCATTAAAGAAGAAACTGTAATTGTTGTTTCAGCAGACTTTGTAGTCGTCTGAGTAGTTGTGGACGGAATATTCGTTGTTGTTGTAGTTGATTCGGCATTTATCTGTGTAGTTGAGGGTGGAATTTTAGTTGTTGTTCCAGCAGATTTTGTAGTCGTCTGAGTGGTTGTGGGTGGAATATTGGTTGCTGTAGTAGTTGGTTCGATATTTTTTGGCGTAGTTGAGGAAGGAATTTTAGTTGTTGTTCCAGCAGACTTTGTAGTCTTCTGTGTGGTTGTGGAAGGAATATTGGTTGTTATTGTAGTTGATTCGGCATTTATCTGTATAGTTGAGGATGGAAATGTAGTTGTTGTTCCAGTAGACTTTGTAGTCGTCTGAGTGGTTGTGGATGGAATATTGGTAGTTGTAGTAGTTGGTTCGATATTGAGCTGTGTCGTTAATGAGGGAAATGTAGTTGTTGTTCCAGGAGACTTTGTAGTCGTCTGAGTGTTTGTGGAGGGAATATTGGTAGTTGTAGTAGTTGGTTCGATATTGAGCTGTGTCGTTAAAGAATGAATTTTAGTTGTTGTTCCAGCAGACTTTGTCGTCGTCTGAGTTGTTGTGAATGGAATATTGGTTGTTGTAGTTGTTGATTGAGCATTTATCTGTGAAGTTGAGGAAAGAATTTTAGTTGTTGTTCCAGCAGACTTTGTAGTCATCTGAGTGGTTGTGGAAGGAATAGTGGTTGTTTTAGTAGTTGATTCGGCATTTATCTTTGAAGTTGAGGATGGAATTTTAGTTGTTCCAGTAGACTTTGTAGTCGTCTGAGTGGTTGTGGAAGGAATATTGGTAGTTGTAGTAGTTGGTTCGATATTTATTTGTGTCGTTAATGAGGGAAATGTAGTTGTTGTTCCAGCAGACTTTGTAGTCGTCTGAGTGGTTGTGGAAGGAATACTGGTAGTTGTAGTAGTTGGCTCGATATTGAGCTGTGTCGTTAAAGAAGGAATTTTAGTTGTTGTTCCAGCAGACTTTGTAGTCATCTGAGTGGTTGTGGAAGGAATAGTGGTTGTTGTAGTAGTTGATTCGGCATTTATCTGTGAAGTTGAGGAAGGAATTTTAGTTGTTTTGCCAGCAGACTTTGTAGTCGTCTGAGTGGTTGTGGAAGGCATATTGGTTGTTGTTGTAGTTGATTCGGTATTTATGTGTGTAGTTGAGGAAGGAATATTAGTTGGTGTTTCAGCAGACTTTGTAGTTGTCTTAGAGGTTGTGGACGGAATATTGGTTGTTGTAGTAGTTGGTTCGATATTTATTTGTGTCGTTAATGAGGGAAATGTAGTTGTTGTTCCAGTAGACTTTGTAGTCGTCTGAGTGGTTGTGGAAGGAATATTGGTTGTTGTAGTTGTTGATTCGGCATATATCTGTGAAGTTGAGGAAGGAATTTTAGTTGTTTTTCCAGCAGACTTTGTAGTCGTCTGAGTTGTTGTGGATGGAATATTGGTTGTTGTAGTTGTTGATTCGGCATTTATCTGTGAAGTTGAGGAATGAATTTTAGTTGTTTTTCCAGTAGATTTTGTAGTCGTCTGAGTGGTTGTTGAAGGAATATTGGTAGTTGTAGTAGTTGGTTCGATATTTATTTGTGTCGTTAATGAGGGAAATGTAGTTACTGTTCCAGCAGACTTTGTAGTCGTCTGAGTGGTTCTGGAAGGAATATTGGTCGTTGTAGTTGTTGATTCGGCATTTATCTGTGAAGTTGAGGAAGGAATTTTGGTTGTTTTTCCAATAGACTTTGTAGTCGTCTGAGTTGTTGTGGATGGAATATTGGTTGTTGTAGTTGTTGATTCGGTATTTATCTGTGAAGTTGTGGAAGGAATTTTAGTTGTTGTTCCAGCAGACTTTGTAGACGTCTGAGTGGTTGTGGAAGGTATATTGGTAGTTGTAGTTGTTGATTTGGCATTTATCTGTGAAGTTGTGGAAGGAATTTTAGTTGTTGTTCCAGTAGTCTTTGTAGTCGTCTGAGTGGTTGTGGAAGGTATATTGGTAGTTGTAGTTGTTGATTTGGCATTTATCTGTGAAGTTGTGGAAGGAATTTTAGTTGTTGTTCCAGCAGACTTTGTAGACGTCTGAGTGGTTGTGGATGGTATATTGGTAGTTGTAGTAGTTGATTTGGCATTTATCTGTGAAGTTGAGGAAGGAATTTTGGTTGTTTTTCCAGTAGACTTTGTAGTCGTCTGAGTTGTTGTGGATGGAATATTGGTTGTTGTAGTTGTTGATTCGGTATTTATCTGTGAAGTTGTGGAAGGAATTGTAGTTGTTGCAGCATTAGACTTTGTAGTCTTCTGAGTGGTTGTGGAAGGAATATTGGTAGTTGTAGTTGACTCGGTATTTGTCTGTGTCGTTAGAGAAGGAAATGTAGTTGTTGTTTCAGCAGACCTTTTAGTCGTCTGAGTGGTTGTAGAAGGAATATTGGTAGTTGTAGTTGAGGAAGGAATTTTAGTTGTTGTTTCAGCTGACTTTTTAGTCGTCTGAGTGGTTGTAGAAGGAATTTTGGTAGATGTAGTTGACTCGGTATTCATCTGTGGCGTTAAAGAAGGAAATGTGGTTTTTGTTCCAGCAGAATTTGTAGTCGTCTGAGTGGTTGTGGAAGGGATATTAGTTGTTGTAGTAGTTGATTCGACATTTATCTGTGAAGTTAAGGAAGGAATTTCAGTTGTTGTTCCAGCAGACTTTGTAGTCGTCGGAGTGGTTGTGGAAGGAATATTGGTAGATGTAGTTGACTCGGTATTTATTTTAGTGGCTGAATGTTGAATATTTGTTGATTTTGTAATATTCTCGGTGTGTGTTTTTGGGGATGAAGGCGAAATATGAGTCCGCGTGGTTATCGACGCAATACTTCTTTCGGTGGATTCCAATTTTTGCTGGTTGCTTGGAGATTGATAACTGGTTGTTTTTGAAGTGATCTCAGTATTTGTCTGGGTGAATGGAGATGTAGTATTACTTGTGATATACGCGGTGTTTGTCTTATTTGTTGTGGAAGGAATAATATTTGTTGTGATATTGGACACTGTATTTATTTCATTGGTTGAAAGGACAATCTTGGTTTTTTCTGCTGTTGTCAAACTATTTTGCTGAGTGGTCGAAGACGGAATATTAGTTGTTGTTGTGGATCCCATTTCACTAGTTTTGACGGTAGTCTCAGTATTTGACTGAGTGTTTGAAGTAGTTGTTATTGTAGTAGTGTCGTCTGCAAATGTCTGACTGGCTGACGGAGGAAAATTTGTTGTTGTGGTTGTAGACTTGTTATTTTTCTCGAGGGCAGAAAACGGAACACGGTTTGTTTTATTTCTACTCTCGGTTCTCTTTTCAGTGATTAGAGAAGGAATACTACTTGTCGTAGAAGACTTCGTGTTTGTCTCAGGTTTTAGGGTAGTAGACTCAAAATGCGCCTGCGTGGTTACAGAAGGAATATTAAATGTTGTGGATGTAAATTCACTTTTTATCTTACTTATCGTAAAATTGCTATTGGTTACGGCAGTAAAATTTCGTATGGTAGAGTTGGTATTAGTTCTTTTGGTGACAGGAAAAAAACTTGTGATACTTGGCTCTCCTTCTTCCGTTGTTGAAGGTAATTCGTCAGAGGTACTATTTCCTACTATGGGTGGTGCTTTAGTATAATAAGGTGGAAATTTTGATTGAGCGTTTTCCTCGGTCGTTGAGTTGGACTTAGAAATAGTACTTGTAGATTCAGTCCAGATTTCTGGTGTTGGCTGAAATTGTCCGTTTTCTTCACTGTTTTGGTCAGGCTGGTGAGCGAAGTCAGACCACTCTAATCCCGGCGTTGCTGCTGATGATAGAAGACTCTGTGAACGACTTGACGACGCATTTTGTGTGGTCGAAACAGACTCAGAATATTTTGTGTCTTCTGTTACTGACTTTGCGCTGTTTAGTGTAGCTGGTACCTCATCTGTGCTCCAAGAAGGATGTACAGTCTTGCTGCTATTCACCGTTGATATAGATGTCGATCGTGCATTTGAACTTGATTCAAAAGTTGATGTAGAGTTTGATTGATTATCTACAACCATGTCAGGAGTCGAGAAATTGTTGGGTGTTGTGGTCGTATCTGAATTGAAGTTTGCTTTTGAGTTAGAGGTTGAATGCGCCGTCGATTCGCCGCTGACAGGAGTGACTGTGGTAGTCCGAGGAGTAATTGCTCTGGACGAAAGGGATTGTGCCCTACACATTGGAGTCGATTTTGGAGCTGCATCAGTTGAGATGTTACCTGATGGGCTGCTTCTGGTCGCATCTGTTTGAAGACTAGTTTGCAAACTGTTCCCGTAATGCCCAGTAGGAAGAATTGTAGATGAGCCAGAACCAGACAGAGTGCTGTGAATTTGTGTATGGTTAGTTGTTGAAATTTGTCTAGTATTGTTAGTAGTTGAAATTAGTATAGTATTGTTAGTAGTTGTTGAAATTTGTGTAGGATTTTTAGTAATTGAAATTTGTGACGTATTGTTAGTAGTTGAAGTTGGTGTAGGATTTTTAGTAGTTGAAATCCGTGTAGTTTTGCTAGTAGTTGAAAACTCTATGGTGTTGTTAGTATCGGGAGCAGAGGTATTAGGGCTTTCGTTAGAGTTTGGTGTCGTGTCCCAAATTTTATCAGTTGTTTCACTTAAGACGGTGGGCGTTTCACTGTTTTCACGCATCAATTTTGAAGTCCTTGTTTCTTTGACGTCCACGTCATTATCTGTCATGGTGAATGTCACCGGTCTAGGTTTACCTGTTGTCTGGGGTTTTAGTGTCATCGTCGGGTTTTGTCGGGTTGAGAGGGTTTTTGAAGTTTTTGACGAAGAAGTCTCTGAGGTTGTGCCTGCGGTTGAAGACGTTGAAATGGTCGTCGGTGAGCCACTGCAGTTTTCTGAAAGTACACAGACAATTTATGTCGATGTATGTCTACACAATTGAATATGCATGTCGACACTTTACTGTCATATTGACACCGCATTTTATTAAGCCTATGACAAGTACCGTTTAAAAGCGCTGCTTTGTATGTATGTATGTATGTATGTATGTATGTATGTATGTATGTATGTATGTATGTATGTATGTATGTATATATGTATGTAATATGTATGGGTGTAAGTGAGTAAGTATTTAGGCCTATGCATGAATGTAGGCCTATGTATGTAGATATTTATATACGTATTAATGTATGCATGAATTTATGTATAATGTGTATAAATATTTATCTATGTATGTGTGTACGTATATGTGCACACTGCATAGTATAAATTATATTAGCCATGTATTACTTAGCGTTATTTTTGCATGGCGTTACATGACGTCTAATCGCTGTTGTTCTTCGGCAGCCGATTGTCAACGGCATAGGCTCCTAATATCGTTAAATTGCCAAAATGCCTTTTTAGGGTGGTCACCTACTGGTATTTGCAGCAGCTGCCCAGCGCAAAAGTGTGCAAGAAACCAAAGCGCGATACAATGAACTGGTTTAATAATGGACTATAATTATAATACAAACCGAAATCGTCCGCGAAAAACAGTTCCAAGTGGTCGATTATGAGCCGACTAGAGCCGAGATTCTCCGAAATACCGGACAACAAGACCATTTGAGTCGTGAAGCCACCAGGAGGCAGTGGAAGCGACACAGCCACAAAGTCAGTGCCATCGTCCGTGCTCTGATAGATGACGTCCAGATCGATGTTCGAATACTACAAATCAATTCATGTTCGCCTTAAAAGAAGTCGACGTCTGCGGAGTTAGCGTTTCTGCCTTTTTCTGTTTTGTTGTTGTTTATCTTTGTCAGTATAGTGGTAGTAGTAGTAATGGTAGTGGTAGTAGTAATGGTAAAAGTGTTTATCTTTCCCAATATATGGGTAGTAGTAGTATATTAGTAGTAGTAGTATATTGGTGGTGGTGGTGGTGGTGGTGGTGGTGGTGGTGGTGGTGGTGGTGGTGGTGGTGGTGGTGGTGGTGGTGGTGGTGGTGGTGGTGGTGGTGGTGGTGGTGGTGGTGGTGGTGGTGGTGGTGGTGGTGGTGGTGGTGGTGGTGGTGGTGGTAGAGTGGTGGTGGTAGAGCATAATATATACATCCTCCGAATTCACCAAAACCTCACCTCCGGCTATCTCTCCACAGGTCTCTCACTGAAAACTGAAAACACTCCTTAAAGTAGTCTCCTTTCCACAAATTCTACCCTGATTCCTCCACCTCTTCTCACCTCCTTCACCTGTTCCACTATAAACACCATCCACCTTAGCCGTCTGAGTGTCTGCCTGCCTAATCCTTTGGAACTTATCATCTTGACCCTCTGCCTATCGATTCTGTTTTCATTAAGCGCCTGTGAATAAGATGGTTCCCTCGACTTCGCTTTTGTGGGCGCTGTAGAAATGTCGAGATTGTGATAGCTTCTGGAGTAAATTATACCTGAGTTCATATCAACTTTAGTACAGCTGAAACTGAGAAATCTATGTCCTCAGTAAAATTCATTGCTCATATAGGTCAAGTTATCTGGCTTCTAACCTTACCTGATTTTTCACGTCTAGCAGACCTAGGGTGATGGTGGCCGTGTTGCCGCGCATTTCTTCCAAGAGGCATTCGGTCGGTAGGAAGAGTCGTACGTAGACGATTGTCTGCCTTTGGGGTAGAGTGAGGTTGTATCCCTTGCAGCCTTTGAGCGAATCACAGCCGGCGTTGCTGGGATCCGAAGTGACCATGTTGCACCAACTCAGCTGAATTGGTTTCACCGGATAAGCAACAAGGGTGTCGTCTGGAAAGAAATTAAATACCATGGCATACGGTCTGATGTAGTTGTAATTGGTAACTTCTACTGCGCCGGTGTCTAATGCAATATCCAGAGCGTCATTGCTACATGTGTCGGTGTATTAAATTTAAAATTATTCACATGTGACTAGTTAAACAACGCTTCTTACGTGACCATAGTAACTTGTGGGTGGGAAAAAGCTGATTGCAGCAAAGTATTTGACAACGTGAAGCGCTATTGGCGGATAGTACTGTACAAGGTGCATAGACATTCCTGCATGAATACATAAATACATACATGCATGCATAGGCCTACATATATACGTATACGTACATGATTAATTGATTCAGTCGTATTTATAACTGAGTCACCAAAATAGATTCTACAGGCATTTTCACTATAGTACAATAGAAAGCACATATTGCTGTTGAAGTGTCAAAACGACAACCAGGAAGTGACGAACACGACACGTCTTATACAGGGTTGAACCTTTTCCATTGTTAATGTTAGGTCTACAGACGGCTTGTTTGATTTACAAGTTTGTGGTCAATATTTATATCTTAACTAAACAGTGAAAACAAATAAGAAGAGAAAAATTCATTACGCAAATGTTTGAACACGGTCTGCATTCAGAGAACATGCAAACAAATCAATAGTGTTTGAGTTTAGTTTTAAATTGACTTATATATAGAATCGCTACATTCGTTAGAAAATCAAAAAGCCATACTAGTGGACCTGAACATTTTAATTGAAAAAAGCTACAGGGTTGTGTGCATGTCAGTTCGATAAATTAATGGAAGATCTTGTGCCATATATATGGACAACTGTATACAGCAGCATGCATACCAACATACCTACCTACCTATCTATCTGTCTGTCTATCTGCCTACCTACAAACATAGTTGCATACATACATACATACATACATACATACATACATACATACATACATACATACATACATACATACATACATACATACATACATACATACATACATACATACATACATACATACATACATACATACATACACATACATATACACATACATATATTACATGGTGGTAAGGCGAAATATGTAGCTGTTAGTGAATCATAATATGACAATGCTTTTTATTTCTTGGCTACCGCCCACAAAAGTAGAGCGTAACAAAAAAGAAGTAGCCTAAAGGTGTGACCACCAAAGGCTTGCTTACATTTAGGCGTCAGTAGCTGAAGTTTCTGAAAGACTAGGCCGCCAACGATTGTTGGATCGCTATAGGTGATGTTAACGCCCGTCGTCAGAACCCGACCGACGTCAAAAGAAAACCAACATGGTCCATCGTCACCTGCCTCGGTGAGGTTCGCCGACACCTGCAATTGATTAGCATTACAATAGTACAATTAAATAATTATATCCATTTCATTGTTATTGTTTCACGCTCGCGGCAGAAACGATCCCGATCAGGATTTGGACAAGTTTATGTCCTGGTGAATATCAAATCAATCAATCAAATCTCTTTTATTGAAGCCAAATGAAAAAACACATAACATTTCAACATAAAGTATCAGGATTGGCCGCAAGAGGAGTCCCAAAAGGGATCAAGATCCCGCTAACTAGGGACACCTAGAACAACATTTCAGAAATATGAATGAGCTAATTTTTTGATAAACAGTGCAATATCAAGTTTCGTACAGCAATGCAAACAGTATAGTACATATTACACAGTAAATGATTAACTCGATTCAAAACACTATGAAAATATAAAGAAAAACCGAAAACCTTAACTAACAGTGAAAAAGAATATCCGGCAGGGCAGGTTATATCTAATTTCCATTAATCAGGTAGGCATGCAGCATTTTTTTAAAGTGCCGTAGGTGGAGGGCACAACGTATGTGAGAGGGAAGCATGTTCCAGGTTGTGTAGCCAACAGATTTTATGGAGAATAAGCGAGTATTGGTGTGTGCGTATATGGGGCGATAAGAGTTAAAGTTTCTGGTGTAGTGAGTATGAACATCGGATCCTAGATGAAAAAATCCCTTAAAACATGCTGGAAGTAAACCATGTTCATAGCGGTACATAAATAGGCCAATCTGTAATGTTCGAATCTGCTCTAGTTTAAGTAGCTTCAAGTCAGTAAATAGTGGTCCAGAATGAACGCACCTTGGAACTCCCGCAATGATACGAACTGCACGTTTTTGCAATAGAATTAATCTCCGTAGTCTAGAATCATAAGTAGATGCCCATACCATATTACAATAAGTAAGATAGGGGTACACCAACGAATAATATAATTTTAGGCGAATGCAGGAGGGCAATAAGTATGCAGTTCGACTTAGAATACCAATGTTTTTAGCAATTTTGTTCGAAATAGTTTTTATATGTTCCTTCCAGGTCAAATGTTGGTCCACGTGAACACCTAAAAATTTAGTAGAGGTGACTTTGGTAATAGGAATGCCATTGATGGATAATCTTAACGAGTCATCCGAGGGACCCATTTTTCTATGGGATTTGAATAGTATGAAGTTTGTTTTATCTAGGTTAAGGGTTAGTCTATTAGCAGAAAACCAGTCCGCCACTAGAGTAAGCTCTGTATTTATGACCTGAGTAAGGGTTTGCAAAGAACTGTGAGAGTGAAAAACGTTGGTGTCGTCTGCAAATAAAATAAAAAACATGATCGGTGATACATTGGGGAGGTCGTTTATATAAATGAGGAACAGTAAAGGGCCGAGGTTAGATCCCTGTGGCACTCCATAGTCAATTGCTCTTAAGTCCGAAAATGCACCATTGCAACAGACGCACTGTTGACGATTTTGAAAATAACTAGTAAACCATTTTAGCTGCTCGCCTCGTATTCCATAATTTTCTAGTTTTTTAAGGAGAATTTTATGATTTACAGTATCGAAGGCTTTGGCTAAATCGAAAAAGATTCCTATTGAGTATTCATTATTTCTATAGCATTTGAAATCTTGTCCTGCATACTTAGGAGGGACATAAAAGGGGAATGCCCAGGTTGAAAGCCATGTTGCGTTTGGAATATTATACCTGATTTTTCAACAAAATTATAAAGGCGATTATACATTAACTTTTCGTAAAATTTAGAGAAATAAGGGAGAATAGAAATAGGCCTATAATTTGTTACATTATCTTTTTCACCTTTTTTATAAATTGGAACAACTTTTGCTATTTTTATGGCCTGGGGTACTATACCAGTGGTAAAAGAGCAGTTAATCATTTCAGCCAACAGAGGAGCTACCTTATCTACAAAATGCAGATGCAATGCATGGATCTATATCGTCAATTCCCCTACTATGGGTTGGATGAAATGAGTGGCTCAGATTCAATATTTCTTCAGAAGAAGTTAAGCTAAGTGCAAACGAATTGGGGCGAGGGAGCTGTAAATACTTTGTGTAGCTAGATTGGGAATATGGTATGTTTCCAGCAAGAGAATGAGCAATATTGGTGAAATAATTGTTAAATTTATTAGCCATGACCTCTGGAATGTCAGTCTTAATTCCATTGACTTTAAGTGACTTAATCTTGCTTTCCTGGTCCCCCATTTTGACTATGGAGCGAATAAGGCTCCATGTCTTTTTAAGATTATTAGCATGTTTACAGAATTCGGTTGCATAATAATTTCTCTCCGCATTAATCCGAATCATCTTAAACTTATTTCTGTACGTAATAAATCTAGTTTTGTTTGCAGGGTTCGGGTTTTTTAAGTATTTTAGATATAGTTGAGATTTTTTCTTACTTGATTTAAGCAGTCCACGGGTCATCCAGGGATGCTTATATATAAATTTTTTATTCTTCTTTAAAGGTGATGGTGGAAAAGCCTCATCATAGACACTTTTGTATTTAAACATGAACAAGTCGTAAGCCTTATTTGCATCCCCATTTGCGCAGGCATCCAGAACTAGGGACCAGTCAAGACCAGTGAGTTTATATGTGAGTTTATGTCCTAGAGTTTTTCATTTACCCTGTATGACTTACCCTAACTCTTCCTCCCATAGGTTCCCCTGATATAAAATAACTTCTCCCATTCAATTCGTTGCTTGTATATATAAATTTGTTTGTTTTTGTTTGAATGTATTAATCTTGCCATGTACAGTGCTGTGCGTTTGCTAGTGCTTCTCAATAAAGAATATTTTTACTTACTTCTTACTTAGTATAGTAATTCTTATTCTTGTCATGTTTCGCCCCGAGCTTGGTGTAATCCATTAGATACAAAACAATGGCCACTAGGCCTATGCATGTACCGCTTCTAGTCTACTATAGGCTCTGCTATACTTCTACTACCACTACTACCAGTCTACCACCACTCAACCATTACTACTACAACCGTAACTACTACAACCATTACTACTGCCACTATGACAATTACTATTACTATTATTGATTTATTGTAACTACTTTTGTCACTGTTAGGCCTACCATTAAAAGGTTTTATGTCTATGTTTTCTTTGTCTCTCTGTTCGAAATTTCTTTAAAATTCTTGGGCTAGTTTAAACAGACAGAGACAGGCGGACAGCCAGACAGACAGAAAACAAGTCAATCACACATTAAGTAGGCCTACCGTCGTCTTCATGTTTTTCCCATTTTTTTCTGCGATGTAAACGGTCAACCTCATCGAAAGAAGACCTTGGCAGGCTGCCAATCTGTAGCGCCCCATGGCGACATAGACCGGCGCTGTGAATGATGCGCTAACCCATTGCAAGAGGTCGTCCACTGGTTTCCCTGGCAACGGCAGCGGCGCCAGACCCAGCCTCGGGAGGGGGACATCGACGAATCCAAGGTCGATACAGTTCAAAGGCAAGTTGATCCCGTTCTTCTGACAGGTTGCGTTCAACGGAGTGAAATAGTCTGGTAGAAAAGATCGAATGCGGTCATTGCAATGTCATGTGCTAATTATTATATCATAAGCTATGTTTAGTCTGGTGGATTCAAAGTTAACTCTTTAACTCTTAGACACTACTCATGTACACCTAACACTCTTACCTGTAGCGTACACTATGATAGCGACGTTTCTTTGGCCCTCTTTGTACCTTTAACTGGCCGCCAGCTCCAACCAGTAGGTTGCGGGCTAGCTGTGGGCCCGGTTCGATCAATTAAAGAATTAGGCGTTGCGTTAATCAAACATATGACCGCAGGACTAACTTACTTATTTCCGTATAGGCTTTCTAAGTCCTATAATTATGGTACCATAATATTATGGCTAGACATTATGACGTCCGTTTTGGAATAGCGTATACTGTCATGTGGACTTCATTTCTCCTACATACAATAATATTGTAATTAGTAACTTCTATTGCGCCGGTGTATAATGCACAAGGCATCAACCGATGGCACACAAGAGCCAAGCTCAGTGAGTAAGACAGAGAGGGTTGGGATTGCGTTGGGGGTGGTGAAACGTACCGTAGATGGACTGTTGCTCGACGTTCGGTGCACAAAGCGGGGAAGCTGTCTTGAATAGGGTCAAGAAACTTATTGCCAGGAACGGAGAGAAGAAGGACTGCATTCTGAAAACAATACACAGTAATGTAATGCATAATGCAATTTACCTGAGGCAATTCAGTAAGTAGTTCTAGTAGCCTGATTTAAAATCTGCCATCCACCAGGATTTCTTACCGGAATGGTCTGTGTTCGTGATTTTCTTGAAACATACAGGTCGACTATCACTGAGTTTTGTGAGGTCACATTAGGGTAATGGCAATGGTAATGGTAATTGCTACATTTACACATTAGGCCACGAGCTGACCACCAATTAACACCAGTGGAACAGAGCGGGACCGCCACATGCTGAATGAACGTGGAGAGGAACTGCTGGTCCGTATACCCTCACGGCTTGGAATCTCTGTATACCTGTAGGCCTACTATAGCTGTCAAAAGCAGAACTTGGGATGAACCGCGATACGTTCGGCTATGTCTATTAACAATAATAATGTTTGTCCACCGAATGACATTGTGAAGGTATTATACATGTACAAACAGTGGCCAAGTTAATGGTATACAGTGAACAGTGGCGGCGCTACCATAATTATAGGTCGCGGTAGGTCATTTGATTCTCCTTACAGATTTTACTTTAGTTACGGTTATAGCTAATGGTTTTTCATTTTAGCTATAGTTACAGTTATAGTTACTATTATTTTTTATAGTTATAGTTACTGGATTTTTATTTTAGTTATTACTTAGTTGCAATAAAGCTAAGCGCAGTTATAGTTACTGGATTTTTATTTTAGTTATTACTTAGCAGCAATAAAGCTAAGCGAAATTGCCTACAGAGTACAGACGCAGCAGCTGGGCCTGTGCAAAGTGTGCGTATTAAGAAGCGTTAACAATTTGCTTAGAACTTTGAAAGGCGTTGAAGAAGCCTCATGATACACTTAACCTTGATGCTAAAAATCGTCAATCTGATAATGAGGGGTAGCCATTCCAGAGTGATCTGCTACCCTGTTTTGAATTATTGTTATCACTTTGAAAAATAACGAATAAATTAACCTTAGGCCTACGATAATTATATAGGCCTAAGCGTAACAACACTCGATCTCTAAAATATAGGCTATTATTCCTCAGTCTCGTAATATGAAATATTGCATCAGCAGCACGGCTATTTGAAGCACTTTTATTAATTTATACGTGACACAGAAAAATGTTTCTATATATTGACACATAGAAACAAAGAGAGATGTTGTAACGCCCGCAAAAGTCACAAAACACATTGAAAAACAGCCATTGGCACAACTTCTATTCCTTCGTAGAACACTTTCACGTTAATTTACTGCGCACTAATATCTCATCACTGAGTCATCAGTTTTGATTGTCTTCGCCGAGCTCCCTTCTATACACCTCTTTCTATCACTCTTTGCAGCATAGACTTCTTTGTGACACTTGAGATGATTGAGTAGAATTATAGTCGTGTTTTATCGGCTACGAGCCAGTCACATAACTTCCCCTCTTTAACACCAACCCCGCTGATGAACACGAGCTTTTATTTGTGACTGACTCGTACTTGAAATGACTCCTGACGGCATTCCCACGCATGCGGCCTCTCCAGACATTTAGAGATGTTTTGACTACAAGATTGCTATGACTAGGCCTACTATTTTTGCGAATTGGTGTTAGTCAACTTGAGTCGCAATTGCTATAGGGCAGTGCTGTCCAACCTGCGGCCCGCGGGCCGCATGCGGCCCGCGGACTGATTCTAAGTGGCCCGCCAGAGTTGGCTAAGGTTTTCCAATTTGTGTAAAAATGAAGTAAAAGACAAAGTCACTGGCCTACTTGCAAAGCTATTCACTCGTAACTTAATTAGCTAATCATTGACAAAATCAAGTTCCTATGAAGCATTAAACTTTGTTAAAGTTTTAAAACAAAATCAAAATTTAATATCTATTGATTTCTAGAAGTCACATGTGACTTCTGCTGAATTTCCACACATAATTATGAACATGTAAAAAGTGTTGACAATGTTTGGAAGCACTTGTAAACGTCTGTGAAGTTGGATTTTCTGCTATGACAAACATGAAGTAAAAAAACCTAAGTTCTTTGACTGAGAACATTTAGAGAATCTAATGAGGGCAGCAGTTACTGAATACCAACCGCATACAAAACAAATTGCAAGCACAATAATTCCAGTGCTTGAACATTTTTTATTGATATACCTTTTGGCGCTGAACTATTGTAAAGCATGCCATAAAAAGGCATAGGCCTACATACAACATTCATTATTATTATTTCATAATAAATTTCAATAAATTTAATAATTTTCAATAAATTTTAATCGTGAGTTTACTGGTGCGGCCCTCGGCAGCGACAAAACTTCTTCGGTGGCCCGCGGTGTCAAAAAGGTTGGACAGCACTGCTATAGGGTATACCGTATAGGCCTAGAAACGTTTACAAAATATCTAAATTTAATAAAATGCGCCACTACTTCTGGGTGAATTCACAAATCCAAAATACGGGACGAGCATAGACTATTAGTTTGGGCGCATTTTCACGTTCTCGTGTTTTTCGATATTGCACTTTATATTTTTATTTCTTTTGTACTGAAAATATACAACGATGAATTTTCGTTAGTGTTATTTGCACTAAAGTTATAGTTATACTGTAGTTAACGATTTTGTTAGTTACAGTTATAGTTATCGTTAACGAAATAATTTTATTCTCGTTAACGAACATTTTCGTTACCGGCATCGTTAACGAGAATCACACTGCATTTGGCCTGATTACTTTACTCTTGACCTGCCTTATGACCTGTCTACTTACTACCTACTTCTGTGTAGAATTCTTTGGAATTTTTAATATCTTCTTTACATTTAAAACATCAACAGCTGTCCCATAAGATACGCCTAGGGGCCGTCCATAAAGTACGTCACGCTATTTTTGACCATTTTACCCCCCTCCCCTGTCACAAACTGTCACAAAACTCTGACCCCCCCTAAAGTACGTCACACTTTCAACATAGAAATAATAATACTCCCGAAAGCAAGGCTAATACATAAACAAGGCTTCGCAACAGCATTATTACTAGCGCTCCTAGCGAGAGGAATCGTGAAAAACACATTCAGGAGATATGCATTTCATGCTATTTTGACATAAAACTAATTAAAATGTTTCAGAAAATTTTTGAAAATTATTTTTAAAGCTATGAAATTCTGCTAAAAAATAAAAATTAATTATAAATAAAATTTAAAAATAAATAAATGTGTGACGTCACACATGGCCTGACCCCCTCCCCTGTCACAAACTGTCACACTTTCTTAAACCCCCCTCCCCTGGAGCGTGACGTACTTTATGGACGGCCCCCTACCCGTCGTGCAATTATTATATTTAAACGACTTTTACGTTTTATCTAGGCTACTGTGTCAATAGAAGCCTGTGTTGTAAACTCCAAAATTAAAATGCTTAGGTATTCTTTGCCGCCGTTGTGTCAAAAAAATTGGAATTAAATAGGCCTACAATAGTGTTTCATCGATTACTTCGCCAAACTAAACTAGTTCAGTTGTTTGCGAATTGAATCAATGTTATATAGGGCCTACATTAGCAAATAACTAAATAAATAAATAAATAACAATGAGGCGCTGCAACATTGAAGATTTTTTTCGAAAATAAATCTGGCGGAAAGCAGTTTAAGCAGAATGATGTGACTGTTAATGCCAAAGTTGGTGTAGGCCTAGTGCTGAACGATAATTCTAGCGAATTGCTGGATGTAAACGATGTTTCTGTGAATGTTGAAAAGTGAAAACGTGGAAATCTTTCAAGACAATGTCGCGGATGATGTTGTTGGAGTAGCCTACCTTCGGAAGATATTGCGGACGTCAAGACAATAGTTGGTGACTGTTGGTCGTGCGTCTTATTAGCATACAATGTTCATGATGTTCTGAGCAGACCAATGAGCCGGACACGCCGCGCCGCCGTCGCAAAATTATTTTGTCGGCGCGCTGACGTGTTTAATAGTTTTTGTTGCATTTTTCATGTTTTGCTTGATTTCGAGAGAAATTGTTACCTCAGTGCAAAATAGAAGTAGACATTTTTGTACTTACCTACTCGTTTCATTTCTGGGTCTCTGTGAAACTTGATTGGCAAACCCGATTTTGCGTTAGTGCTACTATGAGCCTAACGTCGTAGGCTGCCATTTCGAGTTAACTTCTGCAACAGTAGGCTAGGTCTACAGCTAGCGTTTGCTGTGAAGCATATGCCTATTGGCGAATTTTATAATTCGATTTCAAGTATGGCAACAAAAGAAGGTTCAAAGCACTCCAGGTGCGTGCGTAATTATGCGGTGTGTACCTTAACGAGATGAAGCTGTTTGCTCATTATAATAGTCTAAAGAATAATCAAGAGATGATAGAAAGGTGTCTTGTCAGACTGCGTGTTTTTGACAACATGTTATGTAATAGCGAATTGAAACCGTTGACAACTTTGATGCAGTCCTTAGAGTTCTTCCAGTCAGCTACAGTGAGGCTTTGAGCAGAGCGAAGTATCCCACAATCAGCTTAGTGTGGCTGTTCAGGTCAGAGATTGTTACCGCTTTGACTGTGAGGAGGTGCAGTCAATTAAAGCATCAGTGTGGTCGGCACTTAATCACCGTTTTCCCATGATCGTCTAGCCAGTACATGTCAAACCGATGCCTTATTGTTTCATTTGTTCGTTTTCTCTTCTGACGGTTACAGAAATAAATGATTGATTGATTGACTTGAACTTGATCCGTCTCAGCGAACTTTGACCTCTGTCCACAGTTACTTGATTAAGCAGGATATGACGGCGGTTGACTTACTGAAAGCAGCTTTGCATAAGTACTTGGGTGACGTGGAGGCAATTTCCAGGCCGATGTCTTATAGACAGGCTAGCCAAAAACAACTTGATGATCATGCACTGCTTGGAAGGAAAGCAAAACTCGACAGAATTGTGAAGTACGCAACTTCCGAGTCGTCAGTAGAATGAGAAACTCAACAATTCCTATCTTTGAATATTTTTACGGCCGACGATTTGACCTGTTATAGGCCTATAGTATGCAGAATGATACGTAGGCCTATCCGAAGTCGTCACAACTCGCGCGAACAATTCTCTGAGTAGGTTTCTTGAAGAGGGGCCGTCCATAAATGACGTCACGCAATTTTGGCCGATTTTTGACCCCCCCTCCCCCTCGTCACACTTCGTCACAAAAAGCTACACCCCCTCTGAAAATGACGTCACAAAGCTCTGACCCCCCTAAAACCAAATTTTCAAGGTGAAGCAAAATGCTCCTTCATGGAACAAATAGGGAAAGCATGAATATTTTAAAATCTAACGGTGACCAAATATTGAAATAATTAGAAAATTATTAATAATGGTGCCCGTATACATAAAAATAATGGAAAAAATTATGAAAATTTAATCCTCAAAATTAGTGCTGCTATTAATAAAATTAAATTGTTGTTAATTGTTAAATTTAATAACATAGACCTGGTGTGACGTCACACTTCTCAGACCCCCCCACCCCCATGTCACACATCGTCACAAATTTCCGACCCCCTCCCCCTAGGTGCGTGACGTCATTTATGGACGGCCCCAGAGGCGCTATTATAAATATCCGGAATGAATTCTGTCACTGCCTGCAACCAGCGCGACATCGGAAAGAATGCTCTCTGTTGCCGGTCTTACAGTCACTGCAAAGCGAAGTTCACTCAAACCGTCTTCTGTTGACAAGATAGTAGACCCTATTCATTCACGAAAACTCTCAACTTGCACAAGATTAGAATTTCTATTTTCTACGCAAACAGCTCGAGTTCATTATCTGCTTCTGGTACTTAAACTGGAAACCTGAACTTGTCACGTTGCTTAGTAATTAAGCCGACATGGCTTTGTAGCCTTTTGTTATTGAACGTCTGTTCTGAGAATAATAATTGTTTCTCATAAAATTAATAATAATTTGAGACCATGCAACTGCACAAAATAATTGTTGAACATGCATATCTTTATAAATTATAATGCAAGTTCTTTGCTAAACAACTTTTAAAACAAGTATGTGACGTTAGACCACTGCGCCGACCACGCCGCGTCGCCGCCGGTTTTTGTTAGTCGGTGGCGCGCCGACCCGGAGCAAAAATGACCTGAGCGCCGCCGCCGACTCTATGAAGGCGGCGCAGAGCTCTATAGTTCTGAGTAGCTGATCAGTACTTCCAAATCTGTAAAGATTAGTAAAGTCACTAAAGTTTAACGTTTTAATGCTGAATTGTTGCAAATTTGAATATGCTAGAACAATTGGGCTATAGGCCTAAGCGTTCAATAATAATTTTTTCGTTTATAGGCCTAGGCCTATGTCTATTGTCTAAGTTATGCTGCTTATGTTGAGGTTATGCCCTTATGCTGCTTGATGAGTCAAACTGAAACATTAATTTCTTCGACCTGTTGAATAATTCCCATGACCCTGACGCGACCAGCGACCTGCTGAAATTGTAGGCCTACAGCTGGCGCCGACACTGACAGTGACGATCATTACTGCAATCTAGGCGTAACTGAACACGATGCTAGGTGTGTGAATAATATTGTAGTTAGCATTACAGCGGATCTTTCACCAACGTTGAAACTTTCTTTAAGTGGATGCAAAGAAATTATTGGCGATAGTTCGTACAAAGACTAGAGTTAAATTAGTAGCCTAATGCAAATTTGAAGTTGTTGACGGCAGAAGACTACTCAGTCATTCTCTTATGCCTACTCTCACTCAGGCCTACTCATAGTCTTATGCCGGTACAGTCATAAAACATATAAGAAAAGGAAATACATACCCAAACGGATCGTAGGCATTCTAAAGTTCATATCCACGGGACATGTAATCCTTGGATGTCAAACCAACCGATAAATCCAGTAAAAAGACTCGCATCTGTTACCAGTCTCGCTCAAGACCAACCTTATGTAACAAATTCCAGTTTCTAATTGAAACGAATATCCTTCGTTCTGATCTACCTCACAGTAGGCCTGCAATGTCGTTAGGCCTATTTCCCTGTCAACATTACTAATAACTGGCCCGAATCCTATCTTACGAATGACCTGTGAGCGCCTCAGGGCAACAGCTAATCGTAGGCCGCTTCGTATGCTCTTAGGTAAGGCCTAGGCAGGGAGGGGTGACAGAATTAGGTGCCGCTACGCTTCGGCGAACAGGCGTCTGTAACCCGAGGCGTATGCATGCTGGTCTTTTGGAATCAGTGTGAGTGTTGAAGAAACTATAACTAAGGCTTCATGGTTCACTGGCTGCTCACAAGTTGCCGCCTCTGACTGTTCGCGCGACGACGGCAAATGTGTTCGCCCCATGCAATGCCCGATTAGACAACTATTTATGTGTGCCTGACGTCTGCCTGCATTGTCCCATCGATGTGTGTATCTTGACCCGTGTGTGTGTTTCTGCCTTCTGACACATCCCGTAAAAATGTAATTCTATATAAAGCTTTGGCCGTTGGTCACAGCCTTCGCTGTGTACCCACTATGTTGGGGGGAGATGGCTGAATGGTAACACACTGGCACGAAGATCTAAAGGACGCTAGCCAATTAAGCTGACTCAGCCTTCCACTCCCTAGGGGCAACTGTAAGACGAGCCGTAAGACATATGGGCGCCTTGCAGGCTGCACTACAGTAAAAGTAGACTTGTGTTAAACTTGTTACCATCTGTTACTACTGTCATGTAATCATACTGCATACTTTGCAGTTTGAATTACTAAACAAATATTATTATATATCCTACTCTGTAACCACTATATAGCCTACTCTGTGCCGACTACATAGCCTCCTCTGTGCCCACTATATAGCCAACTCGGTACCCAGGGATGGGCAAATTACTCTGAAAAATGTAATTGAATTACAAATTACAAATTACTTTGGGACATGAAATGTAATTTCAAATTACAAAATACATGGGAAATGTAATTGAATTACAAATTAACAAATTACAAATTGCACAATTTCAAGTAATTTCAATTACGTAATTTCAATTACTGCCCATCCCTGTCGACGGTACCTAAATGTACGTATGATCCCTTGGGAATTTTCTGAAGATTACGAACTAGGACATGATATAAATATAAGGTTCTTGATGAACCTTTATACTACGGTACATACACATGCATGTATTACAGTATACTGAGCATACATAATGGACTTCAGTATGAACCGACTTAAAAATTTATTCATAAAAATTGCCTAGAAGGAAAAACAAACTGTAGCCTCACGACATTGCCAAATCATCAAACATTGACTTTGGTCTTTTAAAAAGGACTTTTGTTTATTCAAAGTCTCATCTAGACAAAGATGGCATAATATTATATCCTGTTCATCAAAGGTTGAAAAGTTGATTTCTTTCAAAATGATCAAGTGCAAACAACATGTATCCAGAATGATTCCATTACCATAATGAACCGCTCGTTTTTGTACCTCCTTCACTGTCACTTGTTATGCCCTCACACCTCGGCAAAGATCTTACCGCAGATAATTAATCAATAAACAGTGTTCGTCAATCGGCCTATTTACTGGATACACAAATTCTCTTGTTCACATTTAAAATTTACATGCCTCAACGGTTATCACACAAATTAAACTGAACAGTTTTCGACTAAAGAAATATGGAAAAGATGCGGTTTCTCAGTCACTGATTCCAACAATGCGCTTGACGTGTTCCTTGCTTGAGTAGACGGAGTAGACGGCCGCCAGACCAAATCCGATTGCACCACCTCGAAGACATTTCCGTAATCCAGCTGGAAAAATCAGCAAGGACTTGTAAAATTTCACAAATGCATTGGATATAATGAATAGCTCAGAAAAAACTAGGACTGCGGATTTTAATGATTAATTAATCGATTAATCGTTAAAAATTTTAATCGATTAATTTTGGCTTGTTCGATTAATTTTCTTACTTATTTTATGATGTCAACCGACCAATTTCCAGAATAAACAATATGGCAAACAGTAATAATGTGAAACATTTGAGTGGAAAATTAAGCGATCATTTTGCATTTAAGGTAAATGCTGAGGGAAAAGTCGAAGATAGAGAAATTATTGAAGATTTTTGTAGATGGAAGGTAGTTACTACTAACTAAATTTCTCAGTTTGACAATCTGAACTTCAGCAAGTCAAATGATTGAAGGATTTTTGCAGTGTATACAGTCCAAACAGTTTTTCACACTTTATGTAACATGGACCAAATTAATTGAATTTAATTGATTAATCTCGATTAAATTTTGGAGATTAATCGATTAAAATTATTTTAATCAGTACCAGCCCTAGAAAAAACATTATGCAACTTTAAAATTCAACGTCGTCTTCTCACTGCCAACCAGACTCAGTTCTCCACTGGACATCCCTCCGACATGATGCAGTGCTCGTGAATAAGCTGATGCCCTAAACTTAGCTCTTGAGTAGCACTTTAGAAATTTTGAGTTGTGATTACGATTATGAATGAATGCCATGGGAACAATAAAAAGTGGCATGGAAAACCAGCATAAAACATCTTAAAATTCTATGAATGCTGAAATGAATGCCATGGAAAAAGTATGTAGCAATGGTTTGCATCATAAAACTAGTTCCAGCTCAGAATTGCAACTACTCTTGACTAACCACAATGGCATCATTGGGACGCGATGGTGTAGCGGTATGTACTGTGCCTTTGTAACTGGAGGGTCGCAGGTTCGAATCCACCTCAAGCCACTGCGTAACAACCCTGGACAAGTTGCTCACCAATAATTGTCTGTGAGGAAGGCAACGGGAAACCACCTCATTCATATCACCCCCTGATGGCACAAAAGCCAATGGACCTGCCTTCGGGTGAGAACTCATCATTATCAATGGCATCATTCCAGAAACTACTCATCCTCAATAGCATAATGCAGGCTATACTGTAGGATAAAACCCACCTGTTGATTTATATAGGAGACCCGTAGCTGTAGCTGCGCCAAGTGTGTTTAGTTCGTCATCCGCTCCACGCAGTTTCGAAACGGCCACACCAAAGATACTGTACATGAGAGCTGCAGAAAGAACCAAGAATTTACCAAACCGTCAATCAGGTTCCACGAATCAGTCATTAATAGGTATTGAAATAGTATTGCTCTGAAAAGTCTTCTTTGTACTTCAACATCCAAATGATACAAATAAACCAGTTTTAACTTCAGGTAGAATAATAATAATAATTTTCATTAATATTAGGCAGCGCCGAGCTTTCTCGGTTGCAGGCCCCTCCATCTGGAATGACCTGCCAATCAAACTGGGTTTTATAAATCACTCAAGTCTTTTTTCTTTTGCCATGGCTGGGCTGGGAGCGCTTCTAAGTAGATTTCTTGAAGGGGCGCTATATAAATCTCCAGAATGAATGAATTTATTAATTCAAACTGCAGCAAGATTATCAATATACTAGCTACAGATGATAACAAGTTTAACAGTTCTGAGTCAAAGCTAACTATATGGCACCCTGCAAGGCACCTGTCTGTCCTACTGCTCATTTTACAGTTGCCCCCTAGGGAGTTGAAGATTGAGTCAACCATATGACCTGCCCAGTGTGTATCGAACCCACATCCTTCTGATCTTCATGCCAGTTACTGATGATAAAAAGTGTAACAGTCCTGAGTCACATTTAGCTACCATTCAGCCATCTCCCCACCCTCTCCCCACATTTGAAAATACAGTAACCAACCAAAAACAGCTGAATAAGTCGTCTGGATGTAATTTTTAAACAGTGTTTTAGTTGTCAGGATGGGGTCAAACCCTAGCACTTCTTCTGACCCACAGTGATATTTTAGTTCTTTGATTAATTTTACTTCTAGTTTTTATTCACTTCTGCTGAAGCGATTTTACTTCTCCTTCTACTTCTAGTTCTCAATTAATTTTACTTCTAGTTCTTATTCACTTCTGTTGAAGCAATTTTACTTCTCCTTCTACTTCTAGTTCTCAATTAATTTTACTTCTACTTCTTGTTCTCAAATAATTTTACTTCTAGTTCAGGTTAACACATAATTTTACTTATTCGTGCACTTATCAAGATTAGAGATATGAACAAAACCTTTAGACCATTTGCCTCCTGCACAGAGAATATTATGAAGAAGAAAAAGAGGAGGAGAAAGAAGAGCAGTGCCTTAAGCTAACCCTGAAGCAGCCATAGGCCTATGTATGAAGTGTTAGCGACTTCAGTTTTTAGCCTCCGCAAATGAGTGCTGGGAGTCAGTCCTCTCCCTCACCGTCTCATCTTTCAACCAACAGTGTACGGTCAGTGTACTCATTAAAGCTGAGTTGGCCAGGAGTGCAGAACTGTGGCGAAAGTTCATGAGATTAGCTACGAGATTCACATTATGCGCAGAGGTGTAAGTCAAATCCAAATAAGGAACATGCATTTTAAACATATTTCTGTAAGGCGGTAGCCTACTGTGAAGAATTCCCTATTTCATGACCTGATAAACGGGTTCTAATCCCTCATGGGTCGAGTGCAGGCATGGGTTTCGTTGCCAAGAGGCCGATGGCATCCACGTCCCACGATCAAGTCCCACTCGTGGCTAGTGAGCCGATCAGAGAGTTCATGTCCCTGCAGTATTTAAAGTGGTGTGGGAACGGTGGGAATGGCGTTCCCATTGCTCTCAAAATTTTTTGCTTGCTTTCCAACTGCTCACCATGCAATGCAATGGAGCCATGATAATACATGCCTTCCAGTAAAACTCCTCTTCGGAGTTCCCACTTCTCATCCAAACCACTTTGACCACTGTGTCCCTGCCATGCATAACTATCCTGTGGATCAATAGGGGAATCACCCCGGCTGGAATGGGAGAACATTTGATAACACTAGGTATTAAATTACTAAGAGCTAAATTAAGGTCACACAAAGAATACCACTATGGGCACAAGAGGCCTTCCTGCCACTTCAAACAACTCTGAGGCCGATTTGACCTAAGGTCAAACAAACATTTCTTGAACTTGAGTTCAAACACCAATATCACCTTAGATATTACTACAGAAAATCTTCTAGCCCAGTATAATATTATATTTCATCCTTGATCTAGGCCCTGGCCAGAGCTACCTTAGCTTTCTTCAGACCGCAGTCCTACGCTCTTCTCTACACCAGAGGCGACCACTCTCCTTCACAGCCAGCCACGGCAAGAAGGATTCTCCCTTGTCCGTGGCCTACCTTTCTTGAGTCACATGTGCCTGACCTCTGTCTCTTCCCACTGGCCAATCACATCTTACCTCACTCCTCTGGCCAGCCAGCTTGCCGGCCTATGCTGGCTCCCTCAGAGGGCCGGTGACAACTCTTCAGCCCTGCACAATAGCTGCATTTACCCGGAATTTGCATATCATTAGCCCCTAAGCCCTAAGGCCGGTTTAAACCAGATTAAAGCTATATGACCCCACACCCAGGAATACAGGTATAATGTCCTACTGTTCTGTGAGGGACCTACTTCATCACAGTAATAAAACATGGCACCTAAAAATTAGAAGTCTATTAATTTTCGTTCTAAATATATTTATGCTTCTTATTCTTATTCACTTCTGAAGGCTCGTTCTTAAAATAATTTTTATTCTACTTCTACTTCTGCTGAACGAAAATCAAATAATTATTATTCTTATTCTACTTCTTATTCACGAAAATATCACTGCTGACCCAACCCCTCAGCCAAGTAACTGAAAAGATGTTGTTGGAGGTTCAGGAAACTAAAATATCCCCGTCAGTTGTTTCATGTGCAACATAATACCCGGTAATAACATTAGATTTTGACCTGTGTTGTGTACTTTTTTTAACTGGTAACCGTTTTAGAGATCACCCTCCACTATTTTTTGACATATAAACACTGCTTTGAAGTAAATTTGTACAAAAATTATTAGTATACTTATATGTCTCAAGTTAGTAACAAGTATTCTACCAACCGATGACACCCAGTGACTGAGCAGATGATGCGCCCTTCTTTGTGATAAAATTCAAAACCCTGTAAAGCAATGACAAATTGTCAGTCATTAAAGAAATTGTTATTAAACCTGAGTTCTGCTTTCACCAAATTATAATTATACTGATACATGCCTACTGCCTATGGACCACAAAGACAGAAAATACTAAGAAAGAAAGTCATATGCAGGATTGGCAAATATAATGTTGGATGTTATGTTTATGAAGACCAAATACAATTGATAGTATCTGATTTGCACCTCTTCCAGCCTCCGATTAGCATTTCTGTGTGACCTTGCGTACACTTGCACAGTCCGCTACTTCGCAAAACAAATACCACGAACAAAGTACTGTAAGGTATTGAAAAGCAAATTAGCAATAGCCGATTAATTAAAGGCCTCTTTCAACAGGCGTCATTAGAAGCATGGTCGTGAGAAGTGCAGTAATGTAATTATCTCAGAACCTACTGTGTCCTCCTGACAGGTCCCATCAATTGGGCAGCTTTCGTCTCCTTCAGTCCGTTGTACAGTCCGTTAACACCACCAATACCAGCACCTGACAGATAAACCATACACAGACATTAATATCTGAATGAAATAACCACATAAACAGTAATAGAAAAGCAAATTCATTTCATGTTTTGCTTCCTTTTCCGTTTAAATTACCATCAACATTAACTTCACCCCTGCTGTATCCAACAGCTGGTTTGCACAGGCAGAGAATCCAGCCAGATACAAAAGCACGAAAGCACGACCTTCTCATACCTCGGTCGCGGACTGCTACTGCCCAGCATCGTGCCTATGCATCTGTTGGTCCTATGCTCTGGAATGACCTTCCCTCTACCATTCGATCTGTGATCTTAACTGGGGGTATTTCGGCCTCTTCTCGTTAAGGTCTTAAGACGTTTCTTTTCTTGCAGGGCTCTTCGCAACGGGAGCGCTTCTGATTGGGTATTACTGTGAGAAACGCTTTAGAAATTTCTAAATACAATACAATACATCACTATTATCACATCACAATATATTAATAAAGTTACATTATGTTACTATACATTGAAAATGTTGCTGTCAGCCTCACCGGCGCAGACAGATCCTCCAATCTGCGAAAACGCCAACTCGAATCGACCGCGTCTCTGGCTTGCCCCCTCGGGCATTATAAATTGAGGTTCGGCATTCTGTTCAAACAAAATGATGAATGACATTGTAATTATTAACATTAATTCATTATTATAGTTAATCTACAACTCTCCTCCAGTGTAACCACCTGGTCTGACACCCCAAGTATGAAAAAAATCCCAGTATCTTATGCTTTGTATTTTTTTAGAAACTTGTCATTATATATATTGCATCAGATTCAGCACTGCTCACACAAAATTTGTAGCGTTTCATGAATGATTGTAAAACACTCTTTCCAAAAGTACACTTGTTACCAATCACCATGCATTGGAATAAGAACAAGATTAAACAAGATTGACATGTGCTGCACTGACCAATGGCATAGCTTACACTGTTAAGCGTTCTAGACTACTAAGGGCACGAAGCCTAGCATGTTTATCTACCACAAAAGCTTCTCTTAACAGTATAAAATTACTATCAGGCACTTTACATAAAGCTGTACACTTACTAGCGTTAAGTAGCTGGGGTCAAAGTTCATGTATGGTGACAAAGAACCAACGGACGAGGTAACTGCAAGATACAATAACATCAGCTATATATATTAAACCTGGAAATTTTTACAAAAATTAGTATTCATTTTATTTACTGCACTCATTCTGCATGTCACAAAAGCTGCACAAGAATTCAAATATGTATATATGCATCTTGTTTTAACTGCAATAAAACCAGAGCAGCCTCTTAAACTGGGGTCAGCCCAAATCCCCGAAACCAGAATCCCCGAAAACGCTGAAAACAGACAAAAGCCTGATTTCCAGGAAAACAGTTTTCTAGAAAGCGACCGAGCTATTCAAAGTTAAATTGTAAACATGACAAAGATCTAGCGTGGCCTTGATGTATTTCGATATACTGCCTATTCAAGTGTTTATTGTTAATAATGTTTATTCGGGTCGGACTTAGAAAATCAATTTCAGGGATCCGGCCGAAATTCCTTTCGGGGATTCGGGTTTCGGGGATTCGGCCCGCACCACTTCAACTATTTGCAAGAGACAAGCATGGGTATGAAGTGTCAGCGACTTCATTTTATTTGCTTGAACACGTGCGGGTGGGCAACCAGTCCACTTCCTCACAGACCAATCTTCCCACTAACAGAGTCTGATAGTGTACTCGTTTTGTAGCTCAGTTCGCTAGGCGGCACAAGTAGTACAGAAATCATGAGATAGCATTGAGTTCGGGGTAGAACTCGGGATTTACTGGGGTGGTCCGAGAGGCACCAAATCTTACCTGGTGATACCTAGCACCTAATCTAGTCGATCGCACCTATTCCCGATCTGCGGAAACGATCCGTTAATTTTTTACAAATTTTTAAAAATCCAATGTTAAACAGTCGGCTATAGCATGTTTACGTTACTCTACGCCTATAATACCGGAAGTCACGTTAAGGATGCGCCATTCACATTATAACTTTTATAGCGCATTGGTTTCAAACGCAAGAGAAACTCATCCGCAGATAATCGTTGTATATCGTTTATATATAAATATTCCGCGCCTTCTAAGCTTTCTTGCGCTCCACGAAACCTGCTTTAGCAGTTTTTTCTCCCTCCCTTCTCAAACGGACTTGGATTATAATTATTAATTAATTAAATTTGTAATTCGACAACTGACGCTGGTACCATGTGGTTAGCTTCATGAAGCGCGGTATTAATTCGCAGTTCACGATTGTAAGAGACTGGGTGTAGATAGGGTGAAATAACCAGATAATTGAATTGTTTATATGTATCAAAATTCAAGATTCCATACTCTATGTAAATAACTATTATAAAGAGATAGTTATAACCTCTTTGACTAATAAAGTTCTAGGCTACTGTAAATAGGTTTGCCAGACGTTCGGCAAAAGGACATGTCCTCTCTTTCATCCTCATGTCCTCTGTCCGGCAGGCAAAGCTAAGCACCTGTAACTTAGGAGACCATCTGACTCCATTAGTGTGATTTTCCTTAAAGATTTTATTTTAGTTATGGTTACAGTTATAGATAATGGTTTTTATTTTAGTTATAGTTACAGTTATAGTTAATGGTTTTTATTTTAGTTATAGTTAGAGATAGTATTATTTTTTAGTTATAGTTATAGTTAATGGATTTTTATTTTAGTTAATTTTAGTTACTAATTAGTTACAATAATTAAGGCTATTAGCAAAATTGTGCGTATTAACATGCTGTTTCACAATTTGCTCAGAGCTTTGAAAGCCTTTATTATATATATATCCTTTATTGAAACGTTAAGTTGACAAACCGCAACTTAGTACAGAGAGATAGAAAGAAAAACAAATGACTAATAGTCTAATTATCTGCTACGCCTGATATTATTTATTATTATTATTATTAAATCAATTTGTAACGCGCGCTGTTTTTGTGAGTTGCAAGGCAATGTGCTATAAAAATTTCATATAGACCCTATGATTGTCTGCAGATATTATGTTCATGCTTTGTAATGCGCTATAAAAGTTCATGTGAATGGCGCATCCTTAACGTGACTTCCGGTATAGGCGTAGAGTAACGTAAACATGCTATAGCCGACTGTTTAACATTGGATTTTTTTTTTTAAATGTAAAAAATTAACGGATCGTTTCCGCAGATCGGGAATAGGTGCGATTGACTAGTTTAGGTGCCAGGTATCACCAGGTAAGATTTGGTGCCTATAGGACCACCCCAGTAAATCCCGAGTTTTACCGAGTTCGGCCACTTTCTAGAAAATTGTTTTCGGGAAATCGGGCTTTTGTCTATTTTCAGCGTTTTCGGGGATTCGGGTTGACCCCAATCTATTCGGCCCAGTCGATTATGAAGCTCAGTTCAGCAATCAGCAGTGTCCTTAACTGATGATGACAACGAGAACGATGCTGATGGCAAGATGATGTAATGTGACCAAAAAATTCAGATCTAACTAATTCAGACAGAATTGCTTAATCGACTACTTCAAACAGCAAACCTCCTTTCTTGCCATTGTACAAAAGTATTTTCTGCATTTCATCAAAATCAAAGTTCACGACAAAAGGCAGAGAACATGTGTTCCATGCCGACCTTCAAGGGCAAATTCAAACAAATCGATTAAAACAAAATGTAGAGATCGTACCCGGTATGTTGGCACCATGATCTGTAGGGGGTAAAATCCCAAACATTCCTGAACCTTGGCTTTGATTTCTATCCATGATATCTTTTAATTAAAACAATTTAAAACTAATAACGCAATTTATCGGCACTTCACCCCACCGGAACCGGAACCGGAGACGTAAAATATTGCGACTCCATTCTTGACACGAGATAATTTTGATCCTTAATAAAGTTAAGTAAGTAAGTATACCTATTATTACTCCATTAGAAAACGCACAATGGGACATCGAAATAGAATGTAAAATAACGTATAGAGGTAATAGTAATGTATAGTAATAATAGTGAATAGTAAAGTCATGATAAATGTTAATAAGTGTAAAGCATCTTGGTAATAAATCCCTTTCTAGTGAGAAGGTCGGAACGTGGAATTTCACGGTTGTGAGGACGTGTCTGTAAAGAGTGATGAACTGTAGGGAGAAAGCCATGGAGGACATGCCCAGGGTGACCCAGTATGGTGGCAAATAGAGAGCGGTCAGCTTTGACGCACATCTCTTCGAATATAGGGTAGTGGCAGAGGGAAAAGCCCTGCTTTACAAGTTTTTTAATCAAAGAGTTTAGTCGTTCTCACTCGCCCAAATTAGCGAATCCCCACCAAGCAGAAGATTAGTTGGCCTACACAATTCGCACGACAATGGTAGAGCGCACCACGTCATTAGGCCTTGTCTATTGGCTAAACGTAGAATACATATAATTTAAGTATGATTAGCTAGGTCTGCAAAACCTTAAACGAATGCAATGTAAATGCAAGTTGTCGAGGTTCAAGCCTAGTTTAATCCAAAAAATTATAAGCAAAACGGGACTTTAACAAGCATAGAATAGATCTGATATGTGCGCTGGTTCTCTGATCTAGGTGAGCAGAGAACCAGACGCAGAGACTGCGTGCGCTGTGTTTTTGATTGTACACGTCAACAGATCGAGCGACAAAATGAATGTTTTTCGTCTTTTGGGAGATTTGTCTCATCTTTTTGCGATCATCATCCTCCTTATCAAAATATGGAAGACAAGATCGTGTGCAGGTCTGACAGCATCCTCTTCTATAGATGATTTGAACGAAACCCAGGCACAGACAGCGATCAAAGTTCTCTACAGCTGTTACCCATTCAGTCTCAATAGAGACCTACATACAGTCCACCAACGTTGCACTGGTTTGCTTTGCTTCGAGCCCTTGCAGTTGTAAAGTGGAAGGCACTCCTCATTATTCACAACTTGAAACCAACTGATACTTAAGCTAATATAAATCCAGTCCCACAACTGTGACAACTTCTATAGCGCCGACGGCCAGTGCATAATTTATTTCACGATTTTGTCTCCAAGGTCATTTGCATATACCAGATGAGGTTTCTAATGTTCATCATATCTAAATAATCCTGTTATCCTTGCAATATTAAAAAATTAACGTCTAGCTGTAACTGTAGGGCTTCTGAATTTATGTTCCTTTGCTTAGTGACATTTTATTTCAGAACTGATGGAGAAGTTTGCTTGATTTTAATAGTTTGCTGTGTATGTATGTATGTATCAGAGCACTTATGTAGCACATTTTAGACCTCACAGAGGTACATGACTGTATCTAACTGAACTAAAAAGGCGAGTGTTTCTTGAGCTGCTTGAGTTGGAAGAGTTCAAATTTTCAGAGGAGGAGCGTTCCAGAAGGAGGGTCCAATACATGAGAATGCACAGTGTGCTCAGCTATCATATGGTGGCCAAGTACTATCAGATCTCCATGGGCTGCAGAACAGCAATTGAAGTGAGTGGGAAAGGAAGAGGAAAGAGAGAAACAGAAGAAATTGACGGATAAGAGATCATAAGGACTATTGCCACTGTACTCGTTCCTTCCATAGCGTTATTTATAATCTGGTATCGTACACCTAATATGTTTGTATGTTAAGTGCGGACTATACCAACAAATTTCCAAACTGTTGTTCAGGTCTGTCGGGAAAATCGCAGATAATGTTTGTGATGGTTTTCACATCACGCTACCTTGACCTTTTTACGACCTTCATCTCGATCTACAATTCGGTGATGAAGATCATTTTTCTGTTATCGTCTTTTGCGATCCTCTACTTGATGTACGTCAAGTTCAAGGCAACCAATGACAGCAACCATGACGCCTTTCGCGTCGAATTTCTTGTCACTCCCATGGCGGGTCTGGCCGTTCTTGTTAACCATGAGTTCACCTTCCTGGAGGTAAGTACACGATTACGCTGTAAATGTGTATGGCTTAAAAGATTACAGTACGGCTTAGATTACATCATGGTAATCATGGTAATACTTGGTAATACATGGTAATGGTAATCATGGTAATACTTCATGGTAATACAGACCTCAGCTTTTTAGTTTGTAATTAGACCTCAAGTGGTGTTATTGTTCAGTATTTAGGAACTGGTTCTTCCGAACATGTTTTAAAAGAGTGCTGGTTAATAAGCTGGGCTCCAACACAGGATTTTGTTGTGCTGATAAGGTTCAGCCATGTACATTTACAGTTCTTGTATTTTTTGCAGAACTGCCCATCATCTGCATTACATAGCCTTCATGTGCCACAGAGTTCTTGTCACTGTGGTTTTTGCAATGTTTCACCAAAGTTTCATTTTGGTTTCATAACGCAATGAGCTATGTTTCTTAGCTCAGTGTTCAAGTCTGTGAGTTACTATGTGGTAAATTTAAATGTATATCTTCAGAATTTCTCAGCACCACACAAAAGCCGCATCAGGGAACCAGCTTATGCACCGGCGCTATAGTTCAAATCAATTCCGCAACAGCCAGGCTGCTTTGTCTGTTCCGGTGCCAGGTCAGAATCCTGGAAGGTCAAGCCGAGGAGACAGCATGGTACTATGGTGGCAATCGGTGATGATGGTGGTCGTGTGGTGGCGCAGGAGTAGAATCAGGATAGGATTGGGTAATACAACTAGAGACAAACAATAGACATTATGTCAAATTCTTTGGATTTGACTTCTTACGAGTATTTTGGCAATCCTGATAACTATGGCATTGTATATTGGTACTGAATTTCAGATACTGTGGACGTTTTCCATCTACCTGGAGTCGGTGGCCATTCTTCCGCAGCTGTTCATGATCACCAAGACAGGAGAGGCCGAGACGATTACCAGCCATTACCTATTCGCCCTTGGGATCTACCGCGCCCTTTACATCGGCAACTGGATCTATCGATATTACATGGAGGGCTTCTTTGATGCCATCGTTGTGGTTGCGGGCTGTATTCAGACAATTCTCTACTGCGATTTCTTCTATCTCTATGTTACTAAAGGTAATTAGTTTGTTACAGTGCTGGTAGTTATTAGTTATTGCTGGTAGATATCAATTATTGTTGGTAGATATCAATTATTGAGGTTAGTTATTAGTTTATCAGTTATTGCTGACATTATCAGTTTTTACTGTTATCAGTTATTACTGTTATAAGTTAGATATAAATTTGTATTGCTGTAGGTTATCAGATATTACTGTTATTTGTCAGTTGGTGATGTTATTTATTGGTTATCAGTTATTAGTTAGTTATTGTTAGTTATCAGTTATTTCTGGTAGTTACTAATTAGTGTAGTTAGTTATCAGATATTGCTGTTAATTATCAGTTATCCTGTTAGTTACCAGTTATTGAAATACAGGGAAGCTAGTATGAATAGCTTCAATAGAATTTAAGGTATTTGTTTGTGATTGTATATATTTATGTATGTATGTATATAAATGTTTGCAGCAGTGTGTATGTATTTCAAGTCAATTTGTAAAGTCGAAGACATTGTAACCAAATGCACTTAATTGAGAAATACCTTCAGACGTACGATGTGTGCATTTCTCATATCACCTGTGACTGATTATAAAATGTTGTGATGACATTGTTTGTTTCAGTTTGGAAAGGCAAGAAGTTGACACTTCCTGCTTGAGAAGTTTGTGGAAGGAACTGGAAAAACAATGCCTGCGCTGGATTATAGAGTTCCTGGTTATTAATTTTGTCACAGAGGAATGTAATTTTCTATAAACACGGATGTGTCACGTCTTTAACACTTTAATGACAAGCATGTATTAGAAGCGACTGGGAAACCAATGCAGTTCGTCGTTAAAGTGTTAAGTCAATTGTTGGTTGGTCTTTTGTTGTCTCTCGCTCGCTCTTGAGTCCTGTATGGACCAAGTCTGGCTGTGTACTAAACTCTTACTAGTCTTACTGGGTGACCTGCTTTACTATCAATTTTTCAGTTAACGTCCTTAGTTCTGTCCGCTGTGAACGTGTCATTAAAATTATCCTAGTTACAATTGGTTGTGTAGCTTAGGGTCAGGCATTTGACTTTGTTCATCACTCTTCCAATCGGTCATATTAAGCTGTTCTTGTGTTTTTTGTTAAGGTTTTCTGCAGGGGAAGGGACAAACCTAGTGTTACATAGTGTATTTTGGACCTTCAAGTGTTACATAGTGTATTTTGGACCTCTCAGTTTTGTTTATTACATTCCTGCTAGATAAACAGACCTGCATATATATGACATAGTAACTAATTGATGACAGTGGTTGCCTTGTAACATGGAGTGTGAGGTATCGAGCCTTTCCTGAGATGGCTACTGTGTAGGGACCTTGAGAGCAGGTCCTTTGTGCACAGCTGCTCGGCACCATCGATTGACGCTAAGTTATTAGACAGTGACACTTGATATAATAATAATAAATACAGAATTAATAATAATATACATTGTTTGTTTTGGCATTATTTTTTGTCATGGACACGGTCTCACTTTTCTTATTTTTAGTTACTAGAGATACAATTATTTCTCATTTCGTCTTCCTGTTGTATGTGGAGCCATAACTTGTTCGATATGTTTTATCACGAGAATGTTTTATCACATCATTACAAGCTTGTTAAATTGTTTGATTTTTGTAATACATAACAGTCTGTAGTTGTGTTCTGATTTCAAATGCCTTAATTTTTAGAACCTTTTGCTAACGGCTTAAGACTAATCTTTTCTGTCGGCTTAACCACCGCAGGTTGCCCCTCTGTTTTCTACATACAGCCCTGACTGAAGCCTTTTTTGTGCTATTGTTTGTGGCCTTATTTTGACGCCATCGGTTGATGTATTATGCGTTAGCTACCGGCACTATAGAAGTTGTTAACTGTAATAATGTGTAGCTGTTATTTTTTTTATTGTGATTTATGGGTTTGGGCCACTGGTATCTCTGTACCTTATGACGATATCAACCACAGTGTATCTTTTTGACATGTGTAATGTAACCAGTTACACAGTGCAGTTGAACAGCAGAGCAATTTCAAGAGCACTTTGCAAGTGTGAGAAAAAGGTATGTGAAATGACGAATACACTGTCAGTACCATATTTAAATCATTTTGATACTCTACTCCCCCTCTTCTTGTCTTTCTAGCTTCTCTGATCCAAACACCATCTGCCTGTCAAGCTGCCTGACAAACTTTGAATTGAATTTGGTAATACCTGCCTCGTTGATTTTGTTTCGACTAAGCACATGTGTATATAACTTGTTCCCGAAACTTGCATTATTCTGCACTGAACTTGAGATTATGAATTTGTTAGCATTTCTGGACTTTGAGACTTAAATAATAAAACAAGAAATGGATTTGAATGACACAACAGGTTTATCCATAGACTTTACATGAGACAATCTCGGATTCTGATTTGCAACTATTATCAGTGCTTGGCAACAATCATTGACTGGCCTGTGATGGATTACAATTAAATGATTAAGTTATTTTGCCAATCAGTGCAAGACCGAGCCCACCAAGGAGGAGAGGATGTAGCAATAAGCTATGCTCAGAATATTTAACGTTGGAAAGTAGGCCTAGTAATGCAAGTAGAAAGTGTGGAGATGATTGGTTAAAACTTGCCATTAGAGCTCGTACATGTAATAATAAAGTTGGTAATGTAATCTGTATGAGGCAAACTGTCGACAGGTAACAAACTCAGAACCTTTGTGACACCTAATCTGCTTTCTACTATGTAACAAAATGAGAATTTGTCACATTTTTTAGACCTACCAGTACTCTCGTTTATGCTAGGGCATGTGATGAAGAGCAGTCCCTTATGATAACCCGGGTGGCAGCCTTGGGTATGGTGTTAGCAATTTCATTTTTCTTGACCTCTGCATATGATGTCAGATGGTTAGCCCCTCCCTCACTGCCTCATCTTCCTACCAACGTATACTATTGAAAGTTTACTTCAGTGTGTCATGTGCCATAAGGACTGCTCTTCTTCTTGGAATACATGCTCTTGATTACAGTAACTTGCCTGGAGGGACTCATTTTTACCCCTATTGAAGTATGGACCAGTTTTTGTTTTGTGTAAGGATTTTGTGGTATTAAATGGTAACTCATGTTGGCGCATTTAGGTTAGTTTTTGCTTAATTGAATTTTTGTTTTCCAGAAATTAAATAGCCACATCATATTTTATTGCTCAGTTCAAGTAGTTTGGTTTATGCTAGAATTTAAATTAGAAGAATTGTATTATCAATGGTTGTGGCAAAGCCAATTACACGTAATTCTCGTTATCAGTGGTAGTACTGGCATATGTTTATAAATTATGAATTTGTTTGATGTAATTTTGTAACTTAGCCATGTTTCGTTGTGTGCAATTAAATAGTTTTCCATATCTTAGCTTTTTTTGTGATAATGTGGAGTATTTCCAATGTGTATGGCAGTGGCATTTAAATGTGTATGGCAGTGGCAGCCATGGGTGCATGGGTAGACAACAATGTCACATGTGAAAATATTGTTGTATGGGCTTCTTATGTCCTAGGTATTCATCATGTTTTAGCTCCAGTTTACGGTAAATGATTGGGTAGAGTCCTTGCCTTATGGATGTGGAGAATATGGGTTTGAACCTCCCCAGAGATGGTTGCTGTGTAGGAACCTTGAGCAAGTCCTTTACTCACAATTGCTCAGCACCATCAATATATGCTTCATCATTTGATAGTGGCACTTAACAAGTGCGTAATAATAATAACAATGTTATTAACAGTTCAGAATTACACACTGATCATTTTAATGCTGTGCTATCTTCTACTTGTTTATCTAAGTCATTGCAATTCTTGTCAGCAGATATATCATTAGGCTCACCCGTGCTTTGAGTTCCTGAATGAAATTGGTCAGCCTGGCAGTTTGTTACAAGTTCCTATTTTTGTCTTTTGTTACACAAGTCATTAGTTAGGTTTTGTTGGCCAGTCTTGCTTGGAATAACTTTATACCGATCAGTACCAGTTTTTAAGTTGTCAAGCGATGCAACAGTTTGTTGTTGAGAGGGAATGGTAACCGAGTGGTTACAGCGCATGGCATGTAATGAGTAGAGTATGGATTTCAGCCTTCCCCTTACAGTTTCATGTACTGTTGAGTGGGGATAGGAGAAACCTGCAGGGATGGGGCGAGGACGAACCATGCGGGGATCAGGTAGGGATGACTTACGCGGGGCGGGGATGGGGACGAGATTGTCTCCTCACATCACTCTCTAACCACTGTGTAACTCTCTCCAGAGACTAAAAGCTCAGAAATAAAAACAGGGTTTCCAGGTTGAAAAAGTACACTTCATGATTATCACGGTCATCAGTTTAAATGAAACAAATACTTCAAGGTTGAAAAAGTACACTTCATCATCAACATCGTTGGTTACATTTCAACTGAAGCACTTATAACTTGCAGATTTTTGTGCAAAGTAGGACTAGTTCGATGTCACTGCACTTGAAAAATAAGCAGAACATTCACCAAATGTTGCTCAATGCTTTCAATTGCACTTTGCATCTACGCTCGCCTATCACCTAACCATTTAAGTGGCAGAACTCTTACGCAAATCTGGAGCCCTAATCTCCTGCACTCAGTATGGGGTCATCCATAAACGTCCGCAAAAATTACCTCCTCCCCTTGTCCGCATTTGGTATTACCCTCCCTACCCTTTTACGGAAGTCCGAGAGGACGACTGGCTACAAGAGTCTTGCGGTGTGGCAACACGAACTCACATACCCATCAACTGCCTTTTCCTTTCTGCTGCTTTGCATGTCAAACTCGACTACACACTTTTTAATGTAATCATTCTTTTTACTATTATTCCACACTTATGAAATGGTTATTGAGCTGTCTGCAATGGAACATTACTAATGACAAACCACTTTACTACAGACTGTCTGCCACCTGATTGAAGCTGGTGTTTAAGGTACAGGTTGTACTGAGAAAAAAACTGCATTAAATTTAGATGTGGAAGTCCGAACTGGTCATAAACCCCCTTCCGTTGTCCACATTGAGATGACTCCTCCCTTCCCTCATTGCAGACGTCCTTTATGGACGACCCCTATGTGTGCAAAATTCAAAACTTATGCAGAATTTGGACGATTCGTGTAAAATCATGTGCAGAAAAGTAGAGATAACTTAACGAGTTTATATAAACAGATTCCTTTAAACATCAAAGCCAAATTAACCCAACTCACAATTTCAAACAGTTTACCTTCCACAAACAAGTACAAGAACTCCAATATGAGCGAATTCTGCAATAATGCCCAAGAAGTTGAATAACAGAATAACTATTTTCAGTCATTCAGTGACTCTGGAGATGCTTTGCGTCTGCAGTAGGTCTATTCTCTGCCAAAATGCTAATCATTTAATGGGCAAATGTGGTTAAATATTTCTCAGTTAGTATCATCAGAGAGATCAAACTTCAAACTAGAATCAAATCTTAATTGCTCAGGGACTGATATTCAACTGAATCTGCGAGAACTAACAGCTAGAAACTTCTTCCAAATGAAAATACTAGTTGAACAGACACAAATTATGCAACTTGCAAATATTATGGTTATAGTATATATAATACAGAACGAATGTCCTTTGAACACTGCTCAACTGGTTAAATACTGATATAGTGTTAGGAGAGTTCAATATCAAACTCTTTGTACATTTTCTGTACAGGCTTAAGCATACAAGGAAAGCAAAGCAACCAAGTACAACATACAAAAACAATCACACACGACTGACTTAGTCAATCACTGAACTCACAATAAGATTATTTGATTGAAGCAAGCAACAGTTAAGTCAATAAAATGATAATTTAACGTTTTAGCGTCCCAAATTAATTACGTGATAACTCGTACTGGTAGAGGGTCACAAAATCATTGGACCTGCGAAGGAGAGAGGGTCTTCAATGGGATTAGACAGAAGACGCTGAAGTGTTAGTGTCCCAAATTAAAGCATATATCATTTGAGTGTCTAAACTCATTGCATCTGTGAAAGATAAAGGGTCCCATATAACCTCTGATGGTTGGATACCATGCATGATTTTTACTGTACACGTCTTACCAAACACAGCCTTTGAGGTATATGCAAAGTTTGGAATCAATTTCACACATGATGTGCCAGTAGTTGATCCAAAAGCAATTTGGAAGTGATTTTTTATAACTCACATTTTTACACTCAGTTACCGTAAATATTTAACAAGATTAAGAAGCACATAAGCAAAAACCCAATGGTCATCGGTTAAATAATTTGGGATGCTAAAACGATAATTTACCACAAAGACGTCTTGCTTTTTTTAAGATTGACTTGAAACTTTGATTTCTTAAAACTCGTAATTCACAATTTGTAAGTATCCAATAAAAGAGACACAATGAAATGCATTGAAAGTGAACATATGTCAAACACCTCTCCAATACTTCATGGTCTAATCTAAAAAACTTTTGCAGTCAGCACCATAATAATACGGTATACCAACGAGCAATCAATAGCAATGGTGACTCGATTCCAAGTAAGCAAAGACTATAATTATGTACCAAATGCAACTGAAACCAATGTTAAATCAAAATGGCAATCAAAATAATGCAAAATTAAACCACAAAAGCATTACTGATGATTTTGCAACAGAGCAACCATCTCCAGCTTTGACTGTCAGTTTTGTGACAGAACATAAGACACTAAGCTTTAGCATATGACAACACAGAAAAACGAGCCGTACGTCCAATGCAAGCAAGTCACTATCAAACATAAACATCAAAAGAAATCGTACAGGAATTTTCAACAAAGCAACATTGACTGTTTTGCAACAATTAACAAAGCACTTGCCATGAAGCTAGTTTGTTCGGTCACCTGGTGATTAACTGTGTAAGCAGCTCGGATACAATAAAGAAGATGTGGACGGAAAATATATTTTATGCAATGTACAAATCATGTTAAAGGAAGGTTTCTGATTAAAGCAGAAACTGATTACAAACTTAATACTTTTAGTACGCTCTCGTTGTTAGTGATAAAATCCATATAGCAAGCATCCATGACAGGAAATCATTAGAAACATTGTACAAGCAGCACTCCACAAATAATCAAACAACTCGCAGACGACAAGCCAAACGTTGTATAAGAAAGACAATGTGTGATAGTGCTCACAATCGAATCTGGTCACACTGAGCAACAGATTTCTTAAAAACTGTGCAGAAAGAAATGGAAGCAAACTCGGAAATTAGTATGCGTCATGACTACAAAGAAATTATACACATTTTAGCACTAATTTTAAGTGATAAATTTCAAAGCAATTCCAAAAGGTGCGACATTTCTCAGACATTAACGTTCAATGGGTCCGTCTATTCAGCGGGTAATCATCTCTTTCGACTTGCTCACCATCATAGCCTGGCTTCTGGTTTCTCTGATCAATCAGGTCTCAACTTCCCCAATGGATTACAAATTTTGATTGTCACTTCAATTGAAGAAATCATCGACTGATGTCTTGTGCATCATGATCCCGATGCTATAGAAAGTTACATAAGATTAATTCCATAGCTGATGAGCTTGTTCCACTGGGAACCAGCTAGAGGTCAAAGTGGCCAAATACACAGCAAGATTACATGATATAATATAGTAACAGAAGATTAACAAGTTCAACAGGAGTCAAATTTAACTGTATGGCAGCCTGCAATGCACCCATCTGTCCTGCTCATTTTACAGTCACCCACTAGGGACTTGAAGACTGTATCGAACCTCCATCCTTCTGATCTTTGTGCCAGCATGTTACCATTCAACATTCTGCCCGCGGTCAGAGTTCCAACGCAAGCTGTTGTTTGCCAGTGGCAGAAACTGATAAGACATCATATAACATTACTAAACACTTTGCCCAGCATCAATCACTGAAACATAAGATACATGAAAGGATTAGTTCTGACTTTAGCAACAGCTGTATGACAGCACAGCACTAGTCATCAAATAACACAACAGCAGTTCCAGGCACGGACAGTCACGGCAAAAACAAGCGAGTTGCTTGCATCCGGTACCAGTCACAAGACATTATTTGCAAGCACTGATAAAGACTTCTAAAACATGTGATTCACTGAAGGCTCAAGCTTTGTCCATGAACAAATAACACTAGTCTCTGCATAGCTGCCAATTAGCCACACCCATTAGCCAGGCACCTAACTAGCTATATATAAATGACCAAGCCTGACAAGTAAACCAAAATCACAGGTCTGTGACAACAAAAACCGATTGAAAGATAGCCAGAAGGTAAGGACACTGGAAAAGCAGATACAGAGACGATTGAAAAACAAAAAAACTTATGGAATTGGCAAAATAAAACTGTCAGCAAATAAAATCATCTAAGTAGGGAATTATTGAAATCACTCTAGATTCACGATGTCACCATCGGGTTGGGATACAGCTTCGTGTATTTGTCGTACAGCTGCTTCGCCGATATGACATCTTCGATCGCCAAACCTACAGAAAACAGCTTCTGTTGTAAATTAAGAAAAGGTCAAACTGCCAACTGCATAGTAATGGTCACAAGTCACACGCTGTCTAATTAAAACACAAGACTAATGTTTTAATGAGAGTGAACTAAAGTGACTTGGAAACCAATGGTGCTCGTCGTTAAAAAATACAAACTCAGCAAACATCTCATTTCCTGAAATGCTACCAACTATGTCAGCTTAATCTACCATGCCTCTAAGTGGTCATTGGCATCTGGTACAGTGACCATTTAACACCTTGACCGCTGAACACAGTATGTAAATGTATGCAATAAGGGACGTGTTAACACGTCCCTAGCGGCCAACGTGTTTAAGGTAAAATAAGGTACATGTATTTGTATCACTCTTCTCAACATTAACACTAGTTCTCAAATGAACTTACAGCAAATCAGTCCATCGCTTTACATGAAAAAATTTAAGGTGTGGTGCTCTGGAATGTAAACAATTAAACAAGTATTCTTTGTACAGATTTTAAAAGGGGCTATATAAAAATGTTCCAATATATTACACACGCATACATGCATAGGGAGCATCCATAAAGGACGTCCGCAATGAGGGGGGGAGGGGAGGTCACCCAAATGCGGACAAGGGGGAGGGGGTTATGACCAGTGCGGACGTCCGCCTAAGATGGCCTAAAAACGTATTCTGACGAGCTCGTTCTACTTGTAAAAACTAAATCCCAAGTGAGAAATCCATCGACTGACTTGATGTGTTACGTCACTACCAATTATTTACATTATTATTATTATTATTGCTAAATAAGATAGAGGCTGGTCCGTAATAATAGTCCCAGATAGAACTAGTAGTTTATTAATTACGTTATTCACATTGTTGATGTTTTATTTTGTAAATTTTGTGGTTTTCGTGTGCGGACGTCCGCAAAGGGGGGGGTATGGCTAAATGCGGACAAATACGGACAACGGGGAGGGAGGGGTCCAAAGTGGGTCATTTTTTGCGAACGTCCTTTATGGACGACCCCATAGTTACAAACACAAAACAACAACTGAACTCCTGGAAGAAGTTTCCTGATAGCACACATGGTACAGCAATAAATTCAAAGCTTCACAAGACACGTTTGCTTCCAAACTTGGGTCAATCAATTTCAAACTTGGGTCATTCAATTCAAACTTTGGTCATTCAATTCAAACTTTCCTCAATCAATTCACACTTAGGTCAATCACTGTAAGAGTAAGAACCTTTCAGACTGATTGCCAACTTACCAACAGACTTGAATATCGTTGTCTCCTCCCAACGCGCCATTTTCTGTCCGTTTATCACTTCTCCGATCTCCGCATAGACTTCACACTGTGCAGATTAAAACAGCAGAATATTTAACTAATCTACAGAAAACCAGTTTATTTAATTCAAACTTTTAAAACAATCATTTTAATTATAACTAATCATCTTTGTCTGCAAACATCTCATCCGCATCATCTTTACATCTAAGTAGTAGTAGTTTCAGTTTAACGACATTGTGTGATAAGAAAGATCATTAGCGTCGCCCTCCTCCTTCATCCAGGCTTGGGACTGGCACTGTCAGAAAGCGAACAGTGGCGGAGTTCCTTACATCTAAGGTTGTGGTGCAAAAGCAAGTTGAAATGAGGCAAAACCGTAGTGACATAAAGGATATGTAGAGCAGAGAAAAAACCCATCAACATCACCTGTATTCATCTTTCATTATCATGATCATCATCACCTTTATCTCCCCTGAGAATTCTTAAGTTTAGTTACTGCACGTACAATATGAAGACATCAGCTGAAAGTTTATAAAGAAGCGATGAGAAGAGATGAAACCTCAGATAGGATGATATCTCCCGACTCCCTTAGGCAAGCCTCCCGACTGTCGCAGTAAACAGCGGCAGAACGCATTAAGTTTGAATCAATCTCCTGCCATTCAGGTCGACAGGCACCGACAACTACACACACAGAGAAACAATATAAACACATACTTAATTAATATTAGTAGTAATAATTATTATTAAATTGTTTTATTTTTTTCTTATTTATTAATCATTACTGCCAGCAGTAGAAGCATTAGTATTATTCCAGCAAAGAAGTTAAATGCAAGATAAATTTAACATGAGCTCCTAACACACATCAATTACAACGGTTTAGAAAGGCAGTTCCGGACTTAAAAATCTATCACAACCGAATCGAAGAAACCGAAAGTCCAAATATAGGGGCTTCTTCTTAGATCACATAGAAGAAGAGCAGTCCCTTAAGCTAGCCCTGGGGCAGCCATGTGTATGAAGTGTTAGTGACTTTATTTTAGCCTCAGCATATGAGGGAGGGTGGCAAGTCCTCTCCCTCACTGTGTGATCGGCAGAATAAAATTCAACAATATGAAATTTCATTCTACGATGCGTAAAAGCAAAAACCCCAGTTCAATTAGTTTATTACTAATACCACTTACATAAATTAAACAGATTTAAAATAATTTCAACATCAAATAAACTGTAAGCGTTATTGCATGATGTCTATAAATATATATTATGTACAGAAAGTGGGTAATTTATATACCAGTAGATCTTTATCGCTATAAAAGAGAACTGAATTCACTGAATAAATTAAATTTAAATAATATTTGACAGATACGATGACCATAACAAAATGTGAAAAGGGAGATCTCACCATTGATATGTGCACCGGGTTTGACCCAGTCTTGCTGTACAATAGGGGTCGTGGCAAAGGTCACAGTGCAGATGACGTCAGCACCCCTCACAGCTGCCTCGGCCGTCTCACAGACCTTAGCACCGATCTCCTCGGCAAAACTCTGAGCATTTGTTGGTGTCCGACTCCAGACTCTCACCTGGAGCGAAAAATGAAAAGTATGGAATGGTGATGTTTATTACTGACCATCAGTTTCTAATCATAATATTTCTAAAGCACTTCTCTGTAGCTAAGCACACGGTTTATTCACGACCGCTTCTCAATAGATTTTTCTTAATTCGTATTTATCACTTTTACTAATTGTTTGAATACAACAGTGTAGTGTACAAAAATTAATTATTATAAATGAAATTATCATTATTAGGGATATACTTAATAGATACAAAATGGCATTAAAATACACAAACATACAAAAATCGTTTAAATTGGCAGAGAGTAAAAAAGTGTTGTAATGAAACAGCAAAATCAACTAATATGGAAAAAGGCATGTTTTAATATGTCAGACTCTTTCAGGAAGCCTATGAACGACTTACCTCTTCAAAAGCTTGAACTAAGCCCATGGCTTGGTAGTGACTGCGAGCCTGCACGCCAGACCCAAGAATTGCCAGAATTTTAGAATTAGGATTTGCCAGATGCTACAAACACAAACAGCTAAACCAATTGTAACTCTAATTAGTATCTTCTAATGCATCAGTGTCTAATGCACAAGGCATCAACCGATGGTGCACCAAAACCAAGCCATATCAGGTCAATATCCACAAAATCAGTCCTCAATTCACAATTCGATCTCCTTTTGAACGCATTACAAATTGTCATGTTTGGTGTGGGACTGTGGACATAGTACTTAGCCTAATGGTTGTAGCATAATAATACTAAGTAACAAAAGCATTACTACTAGAATTTACTAGGTAACAAGGTTAACAGCCAAATCAAAATGAAAAGTATTCATTTTTACAACTTAAACAAGCCGTTCTGGCTGGAAATTAAGTATTGGCTTACCTTGGTCGCAACAGCCGACGCCAACCCAGTCCTTAGGCTCGTAACAGATTCACCATCTATTATCTGCTCAAATACACAATTTCTCAACATCAAACATGAACCAAATGCATATTTTTGCAACAAAAAGTGATCAAGAATATATTTAACAGACATTAAAACGAAATACGCATTTTTCAACTTCATTTTTAGTATGACACTCCACAGGTCTATTCTATGATATGAATGTTGCAAATACTCTAGACTTAAACTTCAAATACTTTAGGCTAATAACTTTTTAACACTAGGTTAACATAAAACAAAAAAGGCCAAATACCCAAAAAGTTATATTTTTGACCAAAAACAATTTCCTCTTTCATATTCTGAAGAGGTGCTATACAAATTCAAGTAATGAATAATGAATGAATCAACAGTTCTTCCTTGTATACCAATTCTTTATTTATACAGTGTAAAAACAAGATCACATACAGCAAGCAGGCTGCCACAACTTGGCTCAAACAACATGATCCAAGCCTGGTGTGTTGGAAGACTAGTATTCTCTGGATAAAATGAAACAAGTTTCGTTGCAAGGGCATCATCTGTGGCACTGTAGCCTGGCATAACGGCCAGAAATCTAAGAAAACACAGAAAATAATTATGTCCTTGTAAAATCACAACGTAAATTTAAGAAAACAGGTCCACTAATGAACCATCTCATTTCAAAGACAAAATTTTTTCTGAAGTATGCTGTAAGTGTAAACTAAAGGTTATGGTCACATAATGACTAATGTCTACTGAAAGCAATGAGCAGCCTTTCCTTTCCTTTTATAATATACGTAAAAGCGGTGTCTACATTTGTCTTCTCCCCACACTTACAAGGTCACATGGCTTCGGTTGCATACTGCACAGTCAATAACCAATCTCATACGTGGACACTACCCATTTTATCGTTCCCACTATATTACAAAATAGCGCAACAGCTAGCCTCCCCATCCATAACCGGGCCCCAGTAAACATTTAGAATCGGGGTCCGTAGGTTTTCTCGCGTCGTGAGTGTCGGTTAGGGTCAGGTTAGGCGTCGTGAGGGTCGGTTAGGGTCAGGGTTAGTGTCGTCATTAGAAACCATGGTACCTTACATGGTACCTTCCGCGCAGCATGCCAAAAGATACCTAAAACGCCAGTAAACTTACGCACCCCGATACTAAATGTTTGCCCGGGCCCCAGGAATCTCTCTACGCCAGGATGTCTGACCAGTAGCCGAGATTTACCCGTGGTGTTTGTCGACGCTGATGACGGATCTTATAGGCTGCTGAACACCCCCATCTTTCCCGGAAGAATACTTTCCGAAGGCACTTTCCAGTTCGACCAGTAATTCCGCCGAATCTAAGAGTTTCATGACTTCTTCTCGGCCGATGTACTTTGGCGGCGACGAAGCCATCTTTACTGTTTGCCAATATAACACAGGACTCCTGAAAGTCCCTTACATTTTGTTGGAGCGCATCCTCTGGCGGTCAGGAAGTTCATTATTTACATCACATTATGCATTGCAGTTTATTATTTATGAAGAGAAATCGCTGAATAATTGTATTTGCTGAGCAAAACGTTGCGTTTCGATGGTAAAACATAGTATTCAATATCAAATGTGAAAGTTGAAGCGGGGAGACATCTGCGGGTAAGGATTGGATTGGATCCACAGTTTAACGGCAGCTTATGACAACAAAGGCCGTTTCCGCCGACAAAGATTTTTTTTGGCATATTACAGCGGGTAAGGCGGCATATTTTATTTATTTATATGAGGTCGTTGGCAGCACACCCGACAAGGACCTATAAAGAGGGGCGACATCTGTGGATAAGTGTGAAACACATATACACAGTATGGTGGGGCTTCGATCGCCAGTAAACAGGAACTTGACTCTCTGAGCGCACTGGTCCGCAAGTTGGTACGCCTGGGTTTCCTACCTAAATCTTTCCCCACCTTTGAGGAGCTTTGCAAAAAGCTGATATAGACCTATTTAGAAACATCTTAACAAATACTAGCCACACCCTCCACGACCTTCTCCCCCCTGTCAATTGCACTGGTCATGACCTGCGCCCACGCTCACATAACCGTGTTCTCCCTAGATTTGATTCCCTTACCAGGCGTGGCTTCTTAGCTAGGATGTTGTACAGTTAGACATATGTTTTCTAGTTGACCTAATTTTCTTCTAATTATCGTACTTTTCTTTGTACATAAATTATTTCTGACTTTGTATGTAAAGCGCTGAGCGTTTGCTTGCGTTCAATAAAGAACATTCTTACTTACTTACTTACAATAAATTTTCCAATTTTATACATAGATTTCTTCCATACCTGATACAAAATTATTTTTGCACGATAAAATTTGTCAGAGGTCTGCGATTTGCTATTCATCTAGCTATAGCTAGGCTATAGATGCCAGAATGGGGATGGGCATCATGGGCGTGAAAGGATTAGGCTACTATATAGCTTCTAAGTACTCGACAGCATGCAGTCACATCAACAAGCTCTTATTATAAGTGAGTCACACCATCAGTTAATCAAGGCTTCCTTGTATAATTGATGAATCCTATGTCAAAGTTCAAATCGACAATCATAATAATAGGCCTATTAGTCCTAGCTATAACCGAACACGTGAACTCGACATTTTTCAAGCGCTATAGGCCTACTCATCTTAGTCAACTCATTTAGTTATTCTGCATTCTAATTAAAACAAATTTATTATAGCATTGAGGCATATACTCGACAGTAATCATTCATCATAATCTGCCGCAGGCTCCTCTACCTAGCTGTTCACCCTTCGAGCTTTTGACTCAAAACTGAAGTCCACTTCTTCAAAAATAGCTACCGGCCGACTCATCTGATATCTTCACCCTTCCCATTCTCGACCTAAACGCCACCCAGTGTGATTCTCGTTAACGATAACGATAACGAAAATGTTCGTTAACGAAAATAAAATGATTTCGTTAACGATAACTATAACTATAACTAAAAAATATCATTAACTATAACTATAACTATAACGAAAATAACACTAACGAAAGTTCATCTTTATTTTCGTTCAATATGGACGATTCGACATAAATGAGAACGAAAAATGCGATATTTTTATTATGCAATTTGTCAGTTACTTTGGAAACTCGTGTAGCCTATTCATGAAGCTGAATGCACCCATGCTTCAAAGGCTTTCAAAGCTCCGAGCAAATTGTGATAAACAGCGTGTTAATACGCACAATTTTGCTTATAGCCTTAATTATTGTAACTAAGTAGTAACTAAAATTAACTAAAATAAAAATCCATTAACTATAACTATAACTATAACTAAAAAATAATACTAACTATAACTATAACTATAACTAAAATAAAAAACCATTAACTATAACTGTAACTATAACTAAAATAAAATCTGTAGGCCTAAGGAGAATCACACTGACGCCACTCGCCTTAGCAGCTACGCTGCCTAGCCTTTACTCTCTTGATCTGGAATCTTCGGCAACCGGACATGGATCCCAGCAAACACGACCGCACGGGTCCCGTACGGGGTTGACCGGGTTATCCGGTACGGTTATCTGACGGTTTTTGTCAACGGTTTGCGTACGGGACCCTTCTGGTTCACACCGCGTCAGTGGCGCCTTCTAGCGGCATTCGTATTCATACCGGCGATACCGCCATTTTGTGCGCCAATTCGAATGTACAAGTATTTCAGAGATCGCGCTTTGTTTGTGTGAAAAGTAAGATTGCGTTATATTTATTTTACTAATGAACTTATTTGTATATATATATCAACATTTTATGTAAATGTTGTATCTAATTGTGGTCGGGATATCGATAGTCGCCGCGGAGATTGAGTTAAGGTTATGGACTGCATGTGTTAGGGTTAGGCCCGTTAAGGTGAGCGTGTAGCATGTACGTGCTTCCGATTATTTCCGGCATTGCCTGTGGTTCAGTCAGTGTTTAGGGTGACCCTTGATATGAAATTGTTATGTTTGTTGATGATATCGGCCCTAACAACTTAAGCCCCGTGTACAATGAATGCTCTTTGCCATCTGCCATGCCAGTCCTTATCAAATTCTTTTTAAACCCCTTATTTGTCATGGATCGTTTGTCTTTATTTGCCTTGGGTTAAACCGTACTTTACGTTGCCAAACTATTTTACATGGCCAATTTAAAATGGAAGCTGGATTGGTGAAAATAATTGTTTGCCTAAATGGTAGTTGTATTGATGACACTAATTCTTTGCTTAAATAAAAGCTGATTTGATGGAAATAATTGTTTCCGTAAATTTTTAAATCCTAAATGGAAGCTGGATTGATGACAGTTATCATAGCCAAGGTAAGCTGCTTATTTACCAACCTCAAGTACGGCATTGATAACATTGAAATGATTTGGCAAGGTGAACTACGGTTTGTATATTGACTACAATCATTTAAGTTTTGTGTGCTTTGTTGTATTCGCGGATGACGAGATCATTTCTGGCCAATTGTATGTAAAAATATTTATTTACTGGTAAAAAGTAAATTTTTGGCTCGACTGCTGTTGGCTTTGACAGGTGTAATGATTAAGTAAAGTTTTGTTTTAGTATGTTACAATTGCTGAGTCGTCCGGACAGTCATCCAGGCAATTCGGAACACCGTCTGGTGAAGTTTGCCAGGATGCGACACGACAATCTTCAATGCCTCCTGCCGCTTCAAAGATGCCAGTCACTCAAACAACTGGTACATGTTGAATTTTGAAGCAATGGTACCAATTTGATCCTAATCAGCTCTATGAAAGGTAATCTTTACAGCGGTATTGGGATATTATCACTATTTCCCTTTTATCATCGAATTTTATTTGATATCAGTCAACATATATTTCTTGTTCTATTACATTGATTATTAAAAACTACCTATCTTTAGTGGCAACACATTTGATTTGTTATAAAGAATAATTGTGTTGCTTAATTTCTATAAGTTTTTAATGATTCAGTAGTTGTGTGATCATTGTGAATGTGTCTGTAAATTATCAAATTGTTGTTACTGCTGTTTGCCATAGATAATAAGCTGTTGAATATATTTATCCTGTGAGCCTGTTAAGTGTGTTGACACATAGTAACAATAATCAGTGAATTTGCCTATTAATTCAAAAATGATAAATATCAATTTAGTGTCCTACTGTTGAGGAATGTCATAGGTGTTGCATTGTGATCAAAATCATCAAAGTCTCAACACAATTTTATGTTACAGCTAATGACTTACTGATAATACACACGTGACTGTGGAATTTGTATATCACCAACGTCACAAGTGAATCGGAGGTGATTTGCTTGTCAACAAAATTTACTCATTTGTTATTGGAGATTTCTCATGTGGGTCTTACTTAGATCTAGCACAGTGCCGCTTAATATCCCTATGCATATTACAATGTGTTTTGAAGATTGGTTTAGTCACCGTATTGTTCATAAATAAAGTATGATGGTTACTGTGTACACTTGATTTTGTAGGTGGCGATCTTAATAGCAGACTGATGATAAAGATATTGGCCAGTCTGGAGGACCTGCAAAAAACAAAGAAACTACATTAATCTCTGCTGCAGTCGATTTCGAGGCAACTGAATGCTGCAGGCAGATTTGTGGCAACGGAGCTGCCTGAGGGCATGCAATTTCCCATCGAAACTGGGTATGATCTGAAGAGCATGGAGGACAAGGTGCTTGACACTTCAACGATAAAAGCATTGGTGAGTCATTTTACTGTTTAAATGGTTTTTAAAGCCTCATGTATGATTCGCTCTTAATTTCTGGGCATGCAATTTTTATCTTCCTGTTTATAGGTTGTATTAAAGTCTATTTATTTGTGTCCATAAAGTTAGATGATGTGTACAATGTCATAAGTTATTTGTGTTGATGGCAAATATTTATAAAAAAATCGACATTTAACTTAAAGGCTAGCATGTTTAATAATAGTTTATAATTGTCAAATTGCAACATCTGAAGATTTTTCTATGTCTCTTGTTAAGATAGAACTGCTTTGACTTGCTTCTTCGTTTTAATTGTTTAGATACAAGTACTCGTGAATAACGATGGGGACTATTTATGCTTGCTTGTCTCAATAAAAAAATCAATAGTCTGCCAACTGTGCTTTATTAAGTGTTTAACCTTTAAAAATGTATTGCATTTTTGAGGCTAAGACAAAGTCGAGGTTGTTTTGACTTTTTTAAACTCGAACATTGTAAATTAGACAATCCAGGCAGTGTCTGTAAATATTGCCATTTGATGTTAGACAGAATTGTTGGAATAATATCATTTTACAATACAAATCAGAGCACGTCAAATTATTGTTCTTTGTAACTTGTTATTTTTAATCTAAATGTTTCATGTGTGAAAATTCAGGTGCTGTAAGGCAAAATATTGCTACCAAGGACAGTATGAAGAGACTGGTTGTGGACGAGTTGGCTGTGTGGTTTGGTAATGCTAGGGATCGTAGCACTGGAGGTCACCGGCTATTGAAATCGGCACAATTCAAAGAGACCGAGTCGGAGTCGATCACCACCGATCAGGAGTTGACCAATACTGCTGATGACATTGTTGACAAAAAATTTAATGATATTGCAGAGCAGACTGATTATTTTTACTTTATTAATTTGATGTGTCATTTAACGCTATTGTTGATTATTGTTTTCAGTGTTGTATCAATTACATTGCATGTAATTCAATCATAATTGCAATTGCATGCTTGTAAATGTATTTGTATTACAATTACTTGATTGAGTAGGAATTAAATTACAATTATATTTTAATTGTAATTCAAGTACCAATTAATTTTCAATTATTTCTTTAAAATTTGCAAATGATTTAGAATTTTTCTATAATTTTTAATTTACTCTATTTTTAAAACTAAAACATCCAGTGGGCCAATGACCTGTAAATTATAAGTCTACCTTCAATTGTTTTGTAAGTTTATCAAGTGTCTGAAATAAGGCTTATAATTGTGATCCATTAAAACAAGTTAACAATAGAGTTTATTTGATTCATAGAGTATAAGTGTTTCAAAATGATAGTCTGTTAGTTGATTGCGCCTGGGCGAGTCAATTTGTCCAGCAGTGCTAAAGAGATGCTCAAGATGGAAGTTCTTATCTGTAGGCAGCCGCAGTAGGCTAGCTAATAATGAGTGCATGGATAGTCTGATAGTTGTTAGTAAACCCTTGCACTTTGGGTTTATCAAAGTGTGCTGTAAGGTGGTAAGAGGAGTGTAACGATAGAATAATGTTGACAATTATGTAGTCATGATGCAGAGCAGTTTATTCAATTAAAATCGTAATTTACACTTCAATTACATAAATATTGTAATTGAATTACAATTACTGAACTTAAAAAGTAATTCAATTACAATTACAGAAATTGTAATTCAGTTACATGTATTTCAATTACTGAACAACACTGATTGCTTTAGCTATATAGCACAGTAAGCTGTGTTATATATCTAAAGCAATCAGTGTTGTAACTTGTTCAGTAATTGAAATACATGTAATTGAATTACAATTTCTGTAATTGTAATTGAATTACTTTTTAAGTCCAGTAATTGTAATTCAATTACAATATTTAATGTAATTTGAAGTGTAATGAAGTGTAAATTGCATACTGGAATCACTTTTAAGTCATCTGGGAATGAACTGGGATACCCGGCGGGCTATCCCGTATGGGTCCCGTACGGAAACCGCGGACAAAAACCATACGGGACCCGTACGGGATGCCCGGCGGGCTATCCCGTATGGGTCCCGTACGGAAACCGCGGACAAAAACCGGCGGGATCCCGCCGGGTATCCCGTACGGGTCCCGTATAACCACCCGTACGGGTCCCGTATGGTTCCCGTGAGGGTGTGTTGGCTGGGATATCCTTTTGACACCTATAAGTTGGACAAACCTTCTGACTCGACTCATCGCCCGTGAATAAGCTGCCCTTTAACCTTTATATGAGGCTTTAGAAATTTGGAGCTTCCGATTTAATACGATCAAATTAAAACCACAATTATATTGTAGTCTACGTAGGGCTATATTAAAGGCGAGTTCGAACACTACCAAAATAAAAATAATCAGACCAATGCTTGAATTCTTGATTTTAGCAGACTTTTGTGGTTACATAGTATAGGCCTACATAGAGAGCAATGTAACAGAGTGCGAGATTCTTTCATTCATTAGGCCTACTTCAATTGAAATATAATTATTTGGTCTTTAAGGTCAGACGCGAATCATGCTAGCCAAAGATACATATCTGTGATAAATCATACAAGTGCATTATGAGGTTTAACTGTTGTTTAGAAGCAAACGAAGTTTCAAATAAATTCATTGTTCTTATGAAGTTTGAACCTCAATGCCTTTTGTCAATAATTATAATAGGCTGCGTCACCATTGGAGCAATGCACCGAACAAAGGACAACAAGGAACCAGCGTACACAGGTGAGCTGTCTACGTGTAGATTTCCGCCGATAATGATGTTTACCTGGATTGTTTGAGTTGCTCTGTGCATGTCCATTAATAATTTTCGATATCAGATGCAAATCGCTAAATATTTTCGCTCGCTCGAACTATAGAGCTTTCGTCGAATTTCCGCTGATTGCTGTAAATGATTTCGTTCAATTAAGGTTTTTGTCTTTCGTCAGCGGTTCGAGGGAAACTATGAATCGAGCGTTGGGTCTCAACACAGATTTCTTATTTTCAAGGTATGAGTGTGGTAATATTGATTTTCAAGAATGTGTTTGTTGGTTTTTATTTAGAGAGATGTCCGTTTTTAGTTTAAAGTTTAATTTGGGCGTTACTGCGCGGTGGTCTTTTGGTTTTGAGTACGGCAGTTCGAAGCTCTGTGATATAAATATGTTGAAATCATGCTGCAGGAAGAGAAGGTTCTGCAACGGGTTTAATGGGGTATATAGGAGGAGGTAAATCGCAGTAGAATCCAATGGCAAGCTTTTTCTTAATTCCAAAATATGCACGTGTGGTTGCTAGAGATTAGTTTTACACTGCATTGATGACAAATTTACAAGATGCAGCTATGTCAGCTAGATCTCTCGAGTAAACCGAATATTGATTGATTTTGATTGGTAATAGGGCTTCCATAGATTGCGAAAGAAATAGAGTGTTGCACTTGTTGGCAGCACCTGTGCAGGAAATAAGTAAGCAATCAGTAAGTTTCCAAGCAACACAAGAGGCACGACTAGTCAGTCGCCAGGTGAAGAGTTGTTAGATATCCAAATTGTTGAAAGCTAATGAGTTTTGAGGCATTTCTTAAAGGAAGAGAAAGAGTTCGAACTTCAACCAGGTCGCAATTCGGCTTCTATCTCCTGCTGGTGACTTAAAGGTCTAACAATGTCAGTGGTAACTTTTGTTTACTGACTTTCAGCGCGATTGCTCAAATACTTTTGTGAAACGCTCACCATGTTAAGTTTAGTAAACTGTCTTGCAGCATGTTTCCTTTCTCAGCTTGAACTTAATTTTGTGGTTGTGCCCTCTCATTTATTAATCCCATTACTGCTACAGTGTGGATTCATTAACGTGAAGTCATTGAGGGAGACATGCTCTCATGATACAGCATGTAAAACGAAGCCATTTGTAAATACCGGTAATGTGAAAATGTTGATTTGTTTCAATATTTAGTCCTAGACAGCAGTGTTTGTATGGCAAGTTGACCAGTACAATCTGCTAAGTTAATGGCTTTGGGGATATAACACTGCTTTATGTTAGGCAGAACGGTGCATAAACTGGGAGCATGTAAAGGAGACCACATAGAAAATGAATTCAGCGTGTATATGGGGTCTGCTATAGGCCGGACGTATGCTCAAAATTTTGTGCGCGATTTCTATGGAAAATGGCGATGTCTGGCTAAACCGGGTTCACAACGTGGTCTGGCATATCGGTCTCGTATGGGTATATATATATATATATATATATAGCTATATATATTATATAAATGTATCTATATAAGGTTTCAGACATTATCCATATACATTAATTATTATTATTATTATTATTATTATGCATTTATTATTAAGCGCCGATACCTAATGACGAAGCATCAACCGATGGCGCTGAGCAATTGTGATTAAAGAAATCGCTTAAGGTCCTCACACAACCTCCTCGTCCTCAGAGGAGAACGAGAAGGCTCGAACCCGTAATCTCCCCATAACCAGGCGAGCTCTTTGACCAATCGACTGCCGTGTTCCGCTATCCACCCAGGAACAATACTAATAATAATCCTTTAGGGATTAACCTATTGAAATCCATCTGTCAAAAAGGATCGAATACAACGTCCGTTCTGAAATTCAGTGATCAGTTAAGTATGTAATTATTTTTTTTTAAATCCACATGTTAGTGTGTCGTATTCAATTTAGCCTATTATATAGGTACGCAAAAACTACGCATATATAGGTACAGTGATGGGCAAAAGTTATCTAAAATGTTGCAAACTTTTAGTTCAACTACATTATTTTAGCTAAGGCAGAAGTTTAACTAAAAACATAGTTTAGTTAAAACCAAAGTTTAACTGATTTCTTTATTTATCATCGTTTGCATTAGCAACTTCATGATTTCTGGTAGAACTGTACTAGGACTATTAGTCTAGGACACATTACATAGTTTAAAAGTGAAATTGTCATTGACGCTCTGCATTATTGCAGTTCACTTAACCTCTGTCATTCTGAAAATGTTTGTGAAACAGTTGGAAAAAGTTTAACTAAATAATTTTAATATAGTTAACTTATTTACAAAATCAGTTGCCAACTTTTCGTTAAACTTTTTTTTATTTTAGTTGAGAAATAGTTATAGTTTAGCTAAACAAAATTAATTAGTGCCCAAAACTGCCCATCACTGCCTATAGCTATGTATCGTATTAGGTGTCGGAAATATAGGTGTAGATTGAATGTGTAAACATACTATACATAGCTATATACGTGTTTGCGCGTGTCGGTGTGCGTAGGCCGCTTTCCAGAATCAGTTACTGCTTGATAACCGAAATGATAGACCGTGCACGTGCGATGTTATTCGTTGAAGACGTAAAAGCTTCATTTCCTTTTAGTTCGGATATCGTTGCCGCAACTGTATACCGACCACTAATGCGATTTGGTCTCAACCGTTAAGCTTACTACAAACGCATGCGCTCCTACGAGTAACAGATAATAGCTGTAGCAGGAAGCGGACGTTTTTAAGGGATAGAGGCAGTACCTTTCAAACGCATTACGTTTCCCAATTTTTCTATTCTAAATTTGCTGTATAATAAAAGAATAATAAGAGTAAAAACAGCCTCTTAATATAGGGATGTTAAACGATAATCGGAAATCCGATTATCGGTTTTGAAAACGATTAGGTTTTCAATTGACAAAACGATTATCGAATTCTGCCTTATATATAAAACGGAGACTTCCACAGCCAACGAGGACGAGGTAATAGTAGAACCCCACAGCGACGTATTACTGCCTCTTTCAAACGGAGACTTCCACAGCCAACGAGGTAATAGTAGAACCCCCACAGCGACGTATTACTGCCTCTTATATATAAAACGGAGACTTCCACAGCCAACGAGGTAATAGTAGAACCCCACAGCGACGTATTACTGCCTCTTATATATAAAACGGAGACTTCCACAGCCAACGAGGTAATAGTAGAACCCCATACGTGTATGTGCGTTACAGTACTGCACGTAGCGATTATCGGTTTTCAGTAACTTGCATTATATGTCAAGATATTAAATTTTTTATAAAGGCCAATAAAAACCGATAATCGGTTTAAAATCGGATTTCGAAAACCGATAATCGGTTTGCCAAAAAACCGATATTAACAACCCTACTCTTAATATATCGCGGAACATGGGCGTATTTAGGGGTGGTTTTACCCCCCAAATAAGTTTCCGAAAAAATTGTTATATGCCTTTACATGCGAAACACCCAAAAACCAGAACTTTTGCGAACATTTCCAATGGAAACCCGCGAAATCTGAAACCCCCTTCGAAATTTTTTTATGCCTACGCCCATGTCGCGAAGGCAGTGGTGGGTATGAAGTGTTGACGATTTCATTCTCTTAGTCTACAGACTTTTCGTGCTTTTATATAAACAAGGCGAAGCTTGTCCACATGACGTCCTGGTAACATATTGCAATTGTAGCAGATTGCAACTGTAACATATTAAAACTGTTATAGATTGTAACCGTTACATATTGTAACTGTTACAGTTTATAACTGTAGCATATAGCAATTGCAGGATATTGTCATTCTTAATATTGTAGCTGTAGCTTAGTATTATTATAGTTCATTGTAACTCTAACATGTTGCAATTGTATAGCATGTTTCAATTTTAACATATTTTCAATTATAGCATATTTCATACGACACGCAGTAATTGTAACTGAAACAGATTTTGTTAATAATAATATTCTTTATTGAAACAATCCGGTTGACAAACCGCAACCGGTTACAGTGTACAGTTATGCAATTGAAACAATTCACAAGAACACAAATGACAGAAGACATAAATCTTAACTACTAACAGAACAGACAGCCTGCAAAGCAGAACAGAATGAGAGCAGATGAGATTGTAACCTCTATACGGCTTGTAAAGTAAAATATTGTAACTGTAACGTATTGAAACTTTAACATATTACAATAGTAGCATATTGAAACTACAGCAGGGGAGAGGAGACCAGAGCACAGCAGGGCAGAGCAGAAGAGAGGAGAGGAAATGAGACTAGAGTGGAAGAGATGAGATGAGAGCAGAGCAGTGTTATTTCTATTAACTGTAACTGTAACTGAAATAGCAAAATAACTGAAAAATGTTGGTTAGTTAACTGTAACTGTAACTGAAACTGAAAAATACTGAATAACTGAAACTGTAATAGTAACTGAAAAACGAAAACTGTATAACTGAAAAATAACAAAAGTTAACTGAAAAATAAAATATGAGTGTTTTTCTTACATACTTTTTGAATGGTAATCCTACTCTAGTCTATGGTCAGTTTTCTATACTCATTTCACTTCTAGTTTCTTTTAAGTTTTCTATGCTAGTTTCACTTCTGGTTCCTTTTCAGTCTTCTATATTCGTTTCACTCCCGGTTCCTTTTCTTTTCATTTATGTTGTCGTTGGCGCTAAACCGTAAATTCGTAAAACAATCCACAACTACGAGAATAATGTTTAAGCCAAGTAGTGGTCGAAAAGTAGAAAGTGGCGTGTGGGAACATTTTGTTTATGAAGCCGCAGACGACAAAAGTCGATGTTGTGTTCGCACTGTTGCTTTAAAGGATGCTGAAAACAACGAGTGTGGCACACTAATTGTCGGAACAGAGCAAGTGTTAATCTGGAACGTCGTGTTTTCTTTAAAGTAAACCGACAATACGTTGATTTGCTGTGTAAATATTTCTGGTAACTGTTCAGAATACTTGTGGTCAGTGTGTCATTAGTCATGACTTGTGAAAAAATAACTGATGCTATAACTGAAAAATAAAGAGAAATAACTTAAACTGTAACTGAAAAATAAAAAAAATAACTTTTAACTGAAAAATCTGATTTCAGTTAACTGTAACTATAACTTTAACTGAAAAATCATAAATTAGATAACTTTAACTGTAACTGTAACTGAAAAACCATAACTGAAATAACACTGGAGCAGAGCAGAGATGAAAATCTTCTTCTAAGAAATCATCTGAAAGACTGGTGCATAAGGGTTTAGCAGAAGCGAAAAATGCAGAAGTAGGGCAAAGATCTTTGCGTGCTCTATATACTCCCTTCCTGCAGTCCCTGATTGCAGACAAATGACTTCGGCGATCATAACATGTTTGTGAGCTCTGCACGGTAATTGATCCAATAATACGATTTCATCGCAACTGCCGTGGCAACGTCTGATCATGGCATTAATTAAATCAACGTATGTGAAGATTGATGGAAAAGGTGAACGGGTGATACGAGCGTGCAGATGTAACTACTGCAGAGTTGGGCTATTTTTTAGCCTTAGCAGGTAAATCAGAAGTAGCCCAATGATCTGCTTCTGTATGTAACTTAGCCTAAATTACCTTACGTTAATATATACAATTCTACGTTTCCATATTCATTGAGGCAAGGATCGAAACAGAGGCTGAGTCAATCTTCTTCTTTTTTTCTTTTTCTTCTTTTCCTTCTTCTTCTTCTTTTTGTTTCTCCTCCTCTTCCTCCTCTTCTTGTTCTTCTTGTTCTTCTTGTTCTTCTTGTTCTTGTTCTTGTTCTTCTTCTTTTTTCTTCTTTTTCTTCTCCTCCTCCTCCTCCTCTTCTTCTTCTTCTTCTTCCTCCCCTCCTCCTCCTCCAACTCCTTCTTTCTCCTCCTTCTCCTCGTTCTCCTCCTCCTCCTCCTCTTCTTCCTTCTTCTTCTTCTTCTTCTTCTTCTTCCTCTTCCTCCTCTTCTTTGTCTTCTTCCTCCTCTTGTATGTTATAATATTTATGCATACATGTAATACTTGTGCATGTTTGTTAGGACTGTGCATGTATGTATGTAAGATGCTTAATATAGAGCCTTTGAAGTACCTCACAAAAGCTGCACATCTTCCTGAGGATCCTGTGTATTGACATACATGCGAGGATGAAGACTTCGTCAATTAAGGCCGAATGAAGAAGCTTCCTATTAATTTTAATTAATAAATAAATATACTATTGTGTAGTTTAATAATGCGATTAAGCATCATTAATCCTAGGCAGGCGATGCTGGCTTTGAACTTGCGCGCCGTGTTTTAGGTGTCGGCAATTTCAGGGAAAGATGTAATTAGAAGCTCAGGTGATATTACAGTAATAAAGTTATAAATGGACCATAAATAGGTTAGCTTGATTTTGCTGATGTTGTTAGAAAACAGTTAGATGTAGGAAACGCGTGATAAGAGCCCATACATACAAACATACTATACAGTATACATACATATTTCATAAACACATACAAACATACATTCAGACACATGCATGGCTGCATGCATACATACGTACATAATTATATACATGCATGCATACATGCATACAAACATACATACATGTCTTCAAGCATGCATTTATGCATACATGCATACAACACATGCATACACTATGCAGCCTTGTAAGGAACTCATGAGATCTCTTCTCTTTAAGCCATTACGAACTAATTAATAAGCTCAGATGGCTCAGTTTGTATTTCAATCTTTCTGTCTCTCTCCCCTGTCTGCCGATCTCTTTGTCTCTATGCATCGCTTCTTTTCTGCCTTTGTCTTTGAATCTCTTTTCCGTCTCTTTCTCTGTGTCTCTCTGTTTCTCTCTCTCTCTTCTTCTGTTTGTCTGTCTGTCTGTCTGTCTCTTTCTACTTCTATCTATCTATCTATCTATCTATCTATCTATCTATCTATCTATCTATCTATCTATCTATCTATCTATCTATCTATCTATCTATCTATCTATCTATCTATCTATCTATCTATCTATCTGTCTGTCTGTCTGTCTGTCTGTCTTAATCCATCTGTCATGTCTGTCTGTCCATGTCTGTCTGTCTGTCTGTCTGTCTGTCTGTCTGTCCCTCCGTCCCGTCCGTCCGTCCGTCCGTCCATCCATCCATCCATCCATCCATCCACTCATCCATCCATTCATCCATCCATCCATCCATCTCTCTGTCTCTGTCTCTCTCTGTCTCTCTGTCTCTCTCTGTCTCTCTCTGTCTCTTTCTCTGCGTATAATTTCGTGTTTAAAGTAACCCATAGTCCCATACATGTCTTAAGTACCCCAACGTCGACAGGCAAAAAAGATACCGAGTACTTAATATACGTTCCCACTTAATGATCATCACAAAGACCTAGAAAGTAGACGTGCATGTGGCGTTGAATGAAGATTGCGTTGTCCGTGATTTAGTCAATGTTAGCAGCGTTGATGGATATCATAGCTTGATGACACAGACAATTTCTACGCATCTGCCAATTGCATCTCCATCGTCTACGCTCTTCTTCGCTTAATGCTACAGGAAAGCCGTCTCGCTTGCTAGTCTTTATGCCTACTCCAAGTCTAATCACATATTCTATATAAACACATACATATATATTATAGTTATTTAGACTAGTTATATATATATATATATACGTAGAATATATACATAATGTATATATTTTACGTATATATCTGGTCTAAGTAATTATATATAATGATTCGACTTAGACTATTATGCATATATTAAATGTCTTTACGTGTTATAGTACATATATATTATAAGTGTTGATTAACGAACAATATAAATCACATGTCTTATATATATATATATATATATATATATATATATATATATATATATAATATATATAAGTAATTATATATATATACTTAGACTATTATGCATATATTAAATGTCTTTACGTGTAGTATATATATATAGTGTTATATATAAATCACATGTCTTATATATATATACATATATATATATATATATATATATATATATACAAGACGTCAAGATCAGCACATTATAATGTATAGACTGCACAAGAAGAAATTAAATTTCTTCTTCTGTAGTCTATACATTATAAGTGCTGATTACAATTAAATTTTAATATAATACATATCTATAATCCTATCTATATAAGACGCAATGGTGGGTGAGTGAGTGAGTGTGGTGGGTGTCTGGGTGGTGGTTGGGTGGGTGGGTGGTGGGTGAGTGGGTGGGTGTCTGGGTGAGTGGGTGGGTGGTGGTTGGTGGTTGGTGAGTGGTGGGTGGTGTCAGTGGTGGGTGGTGGGTGGGTGAGTGGGTGGGGGTTTGTGAGTGGGTAGGTGAGAATTATGTAGGTAGGTATACGTGTGTCGAGTGGGTGGCGGGTTGGGTGGTGGATTGGAGAGTGAGTGGGTAAGTGGGTGGATGGGTGAGTGAGTGGGTCGTGGGTCGGTGAATGGGCAGGTGAGAATTGAATGTGTGGATGGGTGACTGGATGAGTGGGTGGGAGAGTGGGTTGGTTTGTCTGGATGCAACACGCGTGGGCGACTTCCTGTCATAAATTGCGATTGTGATACTGAGCTTTCAATTTTCAATTTTTAATAATCGCAGCTGATACCTCTGTCTGCAGATAAGGCTGACCCTGTTTTCGTTGGAACCGTATCATCGGTCGCAATCCGAGATGAAGCGATTATCCATCGTCAAAGTAACAACCGGAACCTTGTTAGACTTCATCAAAAACCGGTCACACAAATTCACGGAAAATCGGAAATGTAACACTCATCTCTGGTCACATATAATGTGTCTCCTGCCACCTCGTTCTATTGCATGTATATAACTACGCAGTGTGCGAAAAAAGGCGACCCCATGAACTCTTCAAAATTTCTTGCATTCACGATTGGTGATGATGAATTCTCTGCCCGAAGGCAGGTCTATTGGCGTTTTATGCCACCTAGGGATGAGAGGAGTGAGGTGGTTTCCCGTTGCCTTCCTCACAGACATTTGTGGGTAAGCAACTTGTACAGGGTCGCTACGCAGTGGCTTGAGGTGGATTCGAACCTGCGACCCTGCATTCACGATTAGCAACAATTGAAATGTTGATCAAATTTCGAGAACCACCAATTTTTAACTAACGTTTCACCATGGGGCATGGTAACAGAACGGATAGAGTGCTCGGCCTGTAACGTCTAGGTTTTGGGTTCGAAGTTCGAACCTCAACTAAGATGCCCACTGTGTAGGGACCTTAAGCAAGTCCTGTGCTTATATATACTATTGCTCAGTGCCATCGATATTCTGCCGTGAATGGTCATGTGTGCTCGTTTAGAACTTTTTTAAGGAGGGCAATATCAAATGCAGTGGTATTGTATTGTATTCGCGCATTGAACTACAGTTTGCTCACAAATGACGTCGCACGGTCGCAGTAACACCTTAGTTAACTTAACGGTAGAGCGATAAAAATTTACAAAAACCCGTCAGACTGAGAATTACAATTCATATGAACATCCTTACTTTTAGGAATATTATATTTCATTGTTAAACAAATGGCGGTTGTATCGAGACGGTTGCTTTTTCCACTCACATTTGCATGTGTGCTTCGTCGCTGTAAGTCCGATTCACCTCCTCTTTCCCCAGTTCCATCGATCCCATGCATTTATTTTTGATCTACGAAAGCCTTTCTCTTCGGCTGTCACACGTCTTTAGTTTATAACACGAGTCTACATTGGTTCATTGGATTCAATTACTTGGGATCAGATCGCATCACGTCTCGGAACAGTCTGGGGCAGAGTGTATGGATTTTCAATAGAAGAGAAGAGAAAAGATTGCATTGGATTGGTGTGCAGTGGACTGGGGAACAATGGTGTGGATCGGAGTGAATTGTAGTGGAGTGTGGCGGAGTGGATTGCAATGGAATGAAATCGATTGGAGTGGATTGGAGTGGGGGTGTAGTGGAGTAGATTGAAATGGTAAGGATGGAAATTGTTTGGCGTCCATTGGTTTGGAAAGGATTGGATTTAAATGGATTTGAAGTAGTGTGGAGTGGACTGATTTGAATTGAAGTTTATAATTGGAGTAGTGTGATTGGAAGTGGAATAAAATGAGTTATAGTGGAGTGAATTAAGTGATTGGAATTGAGTGAATTAGAGTGGATAACAGTGGATTAAAGTGAATTCACTTGGAGTGGATTTGGTTTGGAATGGACTCGATTGAATTGCATTATGGTAAGTTTAGGGTTAGGTTATATTTGACGTCAAGGTTACTGTTAGCATTGAGGTCACAGTTAGAATTAGTCAAAGAGTTAGAGATCGGCTGATCAACTCGCTTGGTTGCTATGGCAATGGCCAGTTTATTGTGTTCGTAAGAGCTCTCGTCGTTTCTTCGTCGCAAATGTAATTTTTGTTCTAATATTCTGAAGATTAGGTCTGATTAGAATTTTGTAAAGCCTCATCGAGGGAAACATTTCGCGTGCATCTGAAAAGAGGTCTGCCTAAATGGGTTCCCTTAAGGCGCTATATAAACCGATTTAACGGATCGAAATCCTTCAGAGTCGACTGCCGAGGCACAAAGGGTTAATCCGCGGATTACCTGTGAACAGCCACCGGGAAGAAAATTCATCAACAGATGACGTCTTGATTGACAGACGATTTGTTCACGAGGATAGACATCGCTTGTCCTTGTTCTGTTTGCTCTCATTTTCGTCCACTTCACCTCTGTTAGCATCTTTGCAACTTCTTCTTCCTTTGCTTGTCACATCCGTTTCTACTACTTACTCTCTTCATCGTTTTCCTGCCTTCTCCTGCATCTTCTTCTCCGTCTCGTATTCTCCGTCTCGTATTCTCCCACTTCTCTTCCTACTCCGCCTTTGCCGTTGGGATTAAAATATCTCATTTCTTGGTCGGGATTGTTATTAGTATTCAGGTTTCAAATAAGACCGGTGAGGCCCGTGACAGGCCTGCGAAGGTGACAGTGATGAGGAGAGAGGAAGGGTTATCGGAGAGAACAGAAATACGTTTTTTGCATGAAAGCAACGAAAGAAGATTAAGAATCCAAACAGCAGAACTTGGAATCTCCACGGGTATATGATCACTTCATAAGGTTTAATTTCCCAGAGAACAGCCAATAAATTGGCAATAATAGAAGTGCATTTTCTTTTCCGTGAATACCACTTAGGCATTCTGTTCCATACTACTAACTTCCACTGTATTCTATTCAATTAAGCTTCATTATATGCGACTTTTGCATTGCTATTTTGTTCAGACTGAGCTCCTCTCTTATCTCTAAATTGCAGTGTGTTCTAAATGCATCTGCTTGTCTGATCGTTGGCACCTCAAAGTTTGACCTTATCTCCGCCTACATACGAAACACTATGCGCTGGTTACCTAATACCTATAATACGGTTATACCCCAGCGCATAGAGTATAAGAGTCTAACGCTCATGCGAAATTGCGAAGTGGGAACAGATCCTGGTGTATCTCTGTCTCATCTATTCCCGCCTGCAGGTCCCTCCGATCGGCTGCACGTGGTATTCTTGTTTTCCCTCGGGCTTGGTCGTCAAATAGGACCTTTCTCCCCATGATTTCCTATTTCCTGGAATAGTGTTCCTGTTAAAATCAGAAGTGAGGCTAAACGGTCTGTCATTTCCCTTCTTCCGCAAGAGCTTGGAGTCTGTTTATTTTATCGCGGGGGTCTGGTAGCGCAGCTGATGCGTCTCTCTTGGAGTTACGCTGTTCAAATTTTCACTTATGTTTTATTATTTATTTTGTCCCATTCTATTCCACTGTATTTACCCATTCTTTTTCATTCTATTGTTTGCAATTCCATTTTTATTTTATTCCATTCTATTAAATTCCATTCTATTCTCTATCTAGTTCCATTCTATTTTATCCCGGTCTGTTCTATTATAACCTACTACCTATAAAGGAAATCAGCGAATAAAGCTAATACCCTTTGGTATCAAGCAAAGTGCTACATAATTTAGTCCACAGGGGACCAGTCGATAGCTGCGTTCTTAGTAGAGAGCCATGCAGCTTACGTGAAAATGTGACTCGGAAGTGATATTTTTGACCCAACCGGAAGTGCGTCAATTATTAACTCGATTTCAAAGAAACAGGAAGTAGTTTGAACGTACGAGATCACGTGACCATTAAAGATGCACGACGTGGCACATTAAGCCAATATTTTCTGCACTTTTCCAGAGCGGTCTTAGGCGACATGGGATGAATGGATAATTTCGCACAGGATCCGACTACAGATCTATTATGCAATTACTTCCGGTGGGGTGACTCCGGGTGAGCGGCAGTGTAGTGGCTAGAGCGCTGGACTTTAAACAGAGAGGCTGAGGTTCAAGTCTCTGTCTTGAGAGAAAGATATTTCGAAATCTCTGTTCCATGTGATGGTTTAATGGCTAGAGTGCTATAGTCTCACAACCAAGGGGTTGAGAGTTAAAATTATGTTTCGAGATTTTTGCTCCACTTGCACTCCTAGAGAACTCAACTGTAAGCGGAGTGTAGGCCTACTGAAAAGTGGATGAAAAGGTCAGACGATGGAGTAGAGGATAAACCAACTGTAGTGATGTTAATCCGAGGTCCAGCAACCGAAAACGCTCGTTCAACAAGCACAATTCTAGCTTTTGGTATGGCCAAAGATAGGCAATCAGATGACTTATTGAATTGTGATGGGACTGAGGAATTAGGACTGATTTTAAATATAGGCCTACTGTTAATGGCCAGAGCTCAATGTTTTGTAAGCCATGAGCCCCGATTATTATTTGAAAGAGATCCTAACCAGAACAGAAATCCAACCCAGTGATTTAAGTACAGAGGTTGACTGCCATAGTTCTTCAGCTGGATATTAAAATATAATAATAATAATAATATTAATAATAATAATAATAATAATAATAATAATAATAATAATAAATAATTATAAATAATAATAATAATAATAATAATAATAATAAATATATAATAAATAATAAATAATAAATAATAAATAATAAATAATTAATAAATTATAATAATTATTATTAATAATAGTATTAGTAGCAGTAACAGTAGCAGTAGTAGTAGTAGCAGTAGTAGTAATAGTAGTAGCAGTAGTAGTAGTAGCAGTAGCAGTAGCAGTAGTAGTAGTAGTAGCAGTAGCAGTAGCAGCAGCAGCAGCAGCAGTAGTAGTAATGATAATAACAACCCACTTCTACCACAATATCATATTGTTCCGCTGGCCTTGTAAACCCTGGGCCATATTTACATCGCTGGGCTTACACTTTTATCACGGAGCTTGACACTCACTCACGCATAATATATCTGGTGACGCAAGAGAAACATGCAATCCCTTCCAGCGCATATCAGGTGCGATTCAACGCTTTAATGCTGTTGCTTTTCGCAGACCTTATTCCCTGCAGGAACTTGACGAGGTTTATCCAACCTATAAATTAATTAATTCATTAATGTATAAGTCCCCGAGGGATCATGTACACCTTGGGGCGAAAATTAATTAAAATAACAATGACAATGATTATATCATATTTATAATAATGATACTGAAACAGTCGAACAATAATTATGATAACAAATTAACAATAATAGACTTTCTGAGAACTGAGCTGGATGAATGTCTTTTTTAAGGTCCTTTGATAACGGTCTTTCTGAGGTCCTTGGATGGAGGTCTTTCTAAGGTCCTTGAATGACTAGAAATGCACCAGAAAACAGTCTTCGTAAGCTTTCGTATTTCAAATGCTCTCATGAACTGGCTTCCCGTCAATTTCGATTCCAACTGGTTTCATCTGCTGCCTGCAGACACAGCGTGCGCCATATTGAAGATCAGATTAGACAGCTGACAGATTGAATTACTTGACACCATTTCTCTTACAACGTCTCACTGTACTTTAAAAATAAATTAAAGCTTCTATGTCCGATGCGAAATATGGGGAGGCGTTCCTATTCTGCTCCTTTGTTCTTAAACCGGCACTGGACGAATTCTAGAGTCCTGCATGACATGGATACAGCGTATCGTTAAGGAAAACTACATATTTTACTTTCTTCCATGTAGAAAGGACCCTGACTATAACAAGGAGTTATTTATCTAGCTCCTTTTTCATCTTGCCTTTTACATTCCAGTTTTCGCCGGTACCAATTTCCTCTGTTTAGCGCCAGAGATAGGTGTGCGTGAACAAAGTGTCCAGGGTCAGTACACGGAGTCCGCTCAGCTTATTCGAAGCTGCAATCGTTGAATTACAGAGTTTTACCGTATACGCCACTTGACCTTCCGGTTGCTTTGGGACATCTCACCAGAAGCTCTTCACCATTTTAGCCTGGTTCCCGGCTTACCCGTTTCCCGCCATGAAGCCAAAACGTGTCCTACACCACCGCGCTTCGGGTCAGAGAGCAGCGATTGGCTGACGGTTGGCGAGTTGGAACTGGATCTGGATGCTCAGCATAATCGGTTCCGTTCTCATGCTCAGCGCTATGGGTTCGGTTCTCGCTTCGACGGTTTCTACGGACCCCGCCCAACGACCGCGAGAGGGCTTAACCGGAAGTCGACTGACAGCATCCGGTACAAAGAGCCGACAGCAGGAGGCGCCCTGCAACAGGTGCTTCTGAAAGTTTTCGCTTAGGAAACAGTAGACGATAGAGTTAGTACAGCTGTTGCTGTACCCGATCAGCTGAAAGACCGCCATGACTGTTCGCGTCGTGTGATGCCTGTCCGCGCCTTCATCGAACAGAAGATACACCTGACCGGTGAAGAACGGAAACCAGCTGACGGCGAACAGAAACACAATGGCGACGAGCATGCGCACTATCAGTTTCCGGTCTCGCAGCGTCCTCTGGCGTTCGTGAATCGATTCCGGAAGTGACGTCGGCGACGGCCAGTGGCGCCTGGCGACTTCCGGTCGCTGACGCTGACGCAGCTTGCGTACGATGCACGTATACGTTGCCATGACGACACCAACCGGAAGTAGGTAGAGGGCGCCGTAGGTGAAGAGGGTGTAGGCGACGTTCAGGCGGTAATCGGGGAAATACTCGGCGCACGATTGGGCGATCCTGACGGGTGGGACTGAGTCCAGCTGGACGACGATCAGAGGTTCGAGGCGCTGGATGAAGAGCTGAGGGGAGACGAGGATGCAGGAAGTCAGCCAGAAGAGAGAGACGAGACGGAGCGCTCGACCGGCTGTGTGGATGTGGCGCGCCTTCAGAGGGTGGCAGATGGCGTAGTATCTACACACAGAAACAGACATAGACGTCATTGTAATTCGTATTTATATAGCGCCTCTTCAAGACAGACCATTAGATGTTATTCTGGGATGACAGTAGGGTGTGACCGATTGGTAATTTTTGCCGATTTCCGATTCCGGATAGTTGGCCTGCTTTTCGCCGATTCCGGATCCAATCCAATTAATCGGCAATATTCATTTTTATTTGATTCTAGGCACTGTTTATTACCAGGAGCAGAGGCGTCAGAAGAAGAGATGGATAGATAACGTTAAGAAGAGATGGATAGATAACCTACTAGAAGAGATAGATAGATAACAATGGACGACATAGAAGACGTCGGATTACAATTACAATTGCAATTGAACAGCAACAGAGACCATGGTCAGTTGTTGTAGGTCTCGACCGCCAGTGAAACTTGGCGGAGACACTGGAAAGGAACTAGGTCTCAAAAGATCGTGTCGTTGTCCACTTGAAGGTCTCTTTCAGAGGGGTCGACTACGGCGTTGCTACCATGATGCACTGCGCCAATACGGGATGGTGGACTGCCATGATGTAACTGCCTTGGCGGCATTTAGTGTAAGCGTCTTCGGAACGAAACTTTAGCTGATGGCAAACAGTTTGCGGTTGAAACAAACGTAAAAGAACACGATTTTAAATACCGAGCGCATAACGTCGACTATGCTCATTTTTTTTAGTTAATTGAACAGGCAAGATCCTTTACCATCGCTGCCCGTTTAAATGGATGCAACGCCATTTAATGACCCCGTGTACGGATCGTGCCAGCCCAAAGTTCACATCTCCGAAATAGGCCACCATCGAGAGTGGAATCAGGATCCCACGCAGAGAGACGCAAGGGACGTAGGCTGTAACCGTCGTAGCTAACTGGGCCAGTGATGTGTCAGAACGGTAATTGTTTGAGAGCGATACTTATTTCTAGTGCGAACGTTAATGGAACGTGAGAGCTACTTCCTATTAGGGGGTCGATCAGTCGGTCAACACTTTGCACCATACGAGGCTTTCTAAGGTAAATGCCCTCCCTCTAGCGAGTTCCTGTTACGTCCGATCACCCTCTGGAGAGCAATGCTTCAATACCCGCCTATAGTGTGAAAGATATTAGGTTAGAGTACTTAGATGGATTGAGGAAGGAAGGGCAGAAAATTGCCAGAAATGGTGAGGTGATGAAGAAAAGGGAGGGAAGAGATGGTGGGGTGAGGAAGGAAGGGAAGAGATGGAGTGACATGCGGACGACATCGGCTGTGATTGGTTGAATAAAACTCCCGTCTAAAAATCTGGTGAATTAAGTTCCCGTCTAAAACATCTGGTGAATAAAATTCCCATCTAAAACATCTGGTGAATAAAATTCCCGGTCTAAAACATCAGATGAATAAAATTCCGGTCTAAAACATCTGGTGAATAAAATTCCCGTCTAAAACACCTGGTGAATAAAAATCATCGTCTAAAACATATGGTGAATAAAAATCCCATCTAAAACATCTGGTGAATAAAAATCCCATCTAAAACATATGGTGAATAACATTCCGGTCTAAAACACCAGATGAATAAAATTTCGGTCTAATACAATAAAATTCCAGTCTAAAACACCTGGTGAATACAATCATCGTCTTAAACATATGGTGAATAAAATTCCCATCTAAAACACCTGGTGAATAAAATCATCGTCTTAAACATCTGGTGAATAAAAATCCCATCTAAAACATCTGGTGAATAAAAATCCCATCTAAAACATCTGGTGAATAAAAATCCCATCTAAAACATCTGGTGAATAAAATTCCCATCTAAAACATCTGGTGAATAAAATTCCAATCTTAAACATCTGGTGAATAAAGTCCCCGTCCGAAAGAGCGGGTGAATAAAATTCCCATCAAAAGCATTGGTGAATAAAATTCCCGTCTAAAACATCTGGTGAATAAAATTCAGTTAGCCTGAAACATCTAGTGAATAAAATTCTCGTCTAAAACATCTGGTGAATAAAATTGCCATCTAAGACAGGTGAATAAAATTCCCATCTTAAACATCTGGTGAATAAAATTCACATCTAAGACATATGGTGAATAAAATTCCCATCTAAGACATATGGTGAATAATTCCCGTCTAAAACATCTGGTGAATAAAATTCCCATCTAAGACATCTGGTGAATAAAATTCCCGTCTGAAACATCTGGTGAATAAAATTCCCATCTTAAACATCTGGTGAATAAAATTCCCGTCTAAAACATTCTGGTGAATAAAATTCCCGTCTAAAACATCTGGTGAATAAAATTCCCGCTTGTCTCTCGTTCTTCGTCCTTGCGAATCAATGTCTTTGTCTAGTCTTCAGTGAGTCTGTACGTCGTTGATTACTTTTGTTTTCCAAAACACCTGCCTCTGACAGGAGACTGTGTCACTGTATGTCTCTTAGTCTGTCTGTGTGTCTGTCTGTCTGTTTGTCTTTGAAATTCTGTCTCTCAATATCTGTGTTGTTTGTGACCTGTGTCTGCTTGTCTGTCTGCCTGTCTGTCTGTCTCTACGTCTCTCTTTCTTTCTCTGTCTCTCTCTATACATGTCCTTTTGTCGTTTGTCTGTCTCCGTCTGCCTGTCAGGTACATCTTTTGTCTCCTTGTTTCTGTCTATCTGTCTGTCTAATGTGTCCAACTCTGTCTGTCTCTCTCTGTCTGTCATCTGTCTGTCTGCTCGTATACCTGTCTGTCTGTCTGTCTGTCATATCTGTCTGTCTGTCTCTCTCTCTGTCTCTCTCTCTCTCTCTCTCTCTCTCTCTCTCTCTCTCTCTCTCTCTCTCTCTCAGTGCCTCTCTCTCTCTCTCTCATGCCAATGCACTTGGAAAGCCCCGCTGGACTTGGTCCGTTGATCGATAATGATGACAACGATAAAGAAAGCTTCATCAGCACTAATAGCAGTGTTTCTAAGGACAATGACGACGACGACGGCGACGACGATGATGATGATGATTGCGTCGCCCGAGACAAAGGCGGCAGAATTGTTTTTGTAAGAGGCAGCGGGGTGTAAGAGTTATAGCGCATTTTTTTATCTCACGTCCGCCACAGTGGTTGTATTCCGGTACATAAGGTCAGATTGATAATTAATTCACGGATATGATTATGGAAAAGATATTGATGACGATGATAATGATGATGACGATGATAGTGGATAGGATGATGACAACTTTCTCACAAATTAATTATCAATAATTGAACACGATGAAGAAGATGATGATGATGACGACGACGATCACGAATCCTAGTAAGGCTACATTGACACATCACGGATGAGGTTCCCATTATGATGATGATGATGATGTCGATGATGATGATGATGATGATTATGATGATGATGATGATGATGATGATGATGATGATGATGATGATGATGATGATGATGATGATGATGATGATGATGATGATGATGATGAAGACAATGATGATGATGTCGGTGATGAGTAGCTTTCGAAAAATTAGCAATTACAGATTATGATTTTGATAAATATGATCACCATCATCATCAGCACCATCATCGTCATCACCATCATCATTATCAGCACCATCATCATCGTCATCACCATCCCCGTCATCATCCTCATGCTCACCATTATGAAAATCATCGTCAACACCATCACCATCATCATCATCATCATCATCATCATCATCATCATCATCGTCATCCTCGCCATTATGAAAATAATCTTCACCACCATCACCATTATCATTATCATTATCACCATCATCTTCAGTATCACCATAATCATCATCATCGTCGTCGTCGTCGTCGCCTGCTCCTGACGACAGTCATTAATTGGGTTGAGTTCGTTGTTTCTATGGCACGTCAGAGGCAATGTCTTCTTTGCCCTGAGTCCAGGAGACTTGTCAGGTATAAGACAATGGCGACCACCGTCAATTCATCACCTCCGTCCGTTCTGTCTCCATCTTGATCCTGCCTCTGTCTCTGTCTCTCTGTCCCTGTCTCTGTCTCTGTCTCTCTGTCTCTGCCTCTGTCTCTGTCTCTCTGTCTCTGGTCTCTGTCTGTCTCTGTCTCTGTCTCTCTGTCTCTGGTCTCTCTGTCTGTCTCTGTCTCTGTCTGTCTCTGTCTCTGTCTCTCTCTGTCTCTGTCTCTGTCTCTGTCTCTCTGTCTCTGTCTCTGTCTCTGTCTCTGTCTCTGTCTCTCTGTCTCTGGTCTCTGTCTGTCTCTGTCTCTGTCTCTCTGTCTCTGGTCTCTGTCTGTCTCTGTCTCTGTCTCTCTGTCTCTGGTCTCTGTCTGTCTCTGTCTCTGTCTCTCTGTCTCTGGTCTCTCTCTGTCTGTCTCTGTCTCTGTCTCTCTGTCTCTGCCTCTGTCTCTGTCTCTCTGTCTCTGGTCTCTGTCTGTCTCTGTCTCTGTCTCTCTGTCTCTGGTCTCTGTCTGTCTCTGTCTCTGTCTCTCTGTCTCTGGTCTCTGTCTGTCTCTGTCTCTGTCTCTCTCTGTCTCTGCCTCTGTCTCTGTCTCTCTCTCTCTGTCTCTGTCTGTCTCTGTCTCTCTCTCTCTGTCTCTGTCTCTGTCTGTCTCTGTCTCTGTCTCTCTGTCTCTGTCTCTCTGTCTCTGGTCTCTGTCTGTCTCTGTCTCTCTCTCTCTGTCTCTGTCTCTGGTCTCTGTCTGTCTCTGTCTCTGTCTCTCTGTCTCTGTCTCTGTCTGTCTCTGTCTCTGTCTCTCTGTCTCTGGTCTCTGTCTGTCTCTGTCTCTCTCTCTCTGGTCTCTGTCTGTCTCTGTCTCTGTCTCTCTGTCTCTGGTCTCTGTCTGTCTCTGTCTCTGTCTCTCTGTCTCTGGTCTCTGTCTGTCTCTGTCTCTGTCTCTCTGTCTCTGGTCTCTGTCTGGCTCTGTCTCTGTTGATGCCGTCTATAGAGAAGAGAAACTGAAACCATGTCGCCTGCTAAATCGAATGATATAGAGAAGAGAAACTGAAACCATGCCGCCTGCTAAATCGAATGATATAGAGAAGAGAAACTGAAACCATGTCGCCTGCTAAATCGAATGATATAGAGAAGAGAAACTGAAACCATGTCGCCTGCTAAATCGAATGATATAGAGAAGAGAAACTGAAACCATGTCGCCTGCTAAATCGAATGATATAGAGAAGAGAAACTGAAACCATGCCGTCTGATAAAACGAATGATATAGAGAAGAGAAACTGAAACCATGTCGCCTGCTAAATCGAATGATATAGAGAAGAGAAACTGAAACCATGTCGCCTGCTAAATCGAATGAAATAGAGAAGAGAAACTGAAACCATGTCGCCTGCTAAATCGAATAAAATAGTGAAGAGAACCTGAAACCTGTGAGAACGAATGATAATTATAGTGAAGAGAAACTGAAACCTGTTAAAACGTTAGATATAGTGAAAGAGAAACCTGTTAAAACGAATGTTATAATGAAGAGAAACTGACACCTTTAAAAACGAACGATATAGTGAAGAGAAACTAAAACCTGTTAAAACGAATGATATAAGGAACATAAACTGAAACCTGTTAAAGCAAATGATAGAGTGAAGAGAAACTGAAACTGTGCTGTCTGAAAAAGGAAAAATATATTGTAATCATCATAATTATGTTATACACACAGTGATTCCATGAAGTACCGTTCTTATGACAAGAAAGGCCGTTGACGACAATACAGAAAATATACAATTTATTTATTTATTCCAACGTTTAACGTCGTCTTATGACATCAAAGGCCGTTGACGACAATACAGCTAAGATACAATTCGATGATTACAAGAAACTTATAGCATCCGAATGACACCATCAAATGTATCAAAACAGAGATTTTCAATTTCACTAATATTCAATATTTTTGTAACATAAGGTAGTTCATCTTATTCTGTCTATGATTTCTATATTCTGACACAAAGATTTCATGCAAATTAAACAATGTTATGTAACTATACAGCATTATTGATCCATATAAAAAATTGACGAAGTACTCTTTTAAACTGTTCATGTATCTAACATACTATACATGTAATTCAAGTTCATTAAGTAAGAAAGCATACATGTTTGGATCCACAGTTTAACGACAGCTTATGACAACATAGGCCGTTGCCATCGACAAAGATTAGTTTGGCATATTACAGCTCATAAAGCATACATGTATTATAATTGTTTAAAGTATAGTTTCAATAGATTAAAATTATAATCATAGATCTCTTATTATAACACAGTACTGAGTATTGTGCCACATAGTAGCTATTGTAATACAGTAACCAAACCAAATCATATCTTATATTGAAGATCCAAAGTTGAATAACAATAATATGGTAATAATAGAAATTCATGTACCAATAGATAATATTTTAAATTTTCTGACATCAGTTCTTGTTATTATGACATAACATATTCAAAAAAGAAAAGAAGTTGTTTATGGATATTTCAGTAACCTGCATTGCAACACTGTACTGCAGTATTATGCAACATATTAGCTACTGTGATACAGTAACCAAACCACACCATATGTAATATGTATTATTGAAAAACCAAAGTTGAATAATAGTAATATGGTAACCAGGATTGCAACCAATATTGCAACACAGTACATAATTGCGCAATAACAATGTATTAGTAAAAGACTAATTAAATATTTACAGATTTGAGTAAGATATAAAACTAGTCACAATGAAAAAAACACTAAAACATCCATTTACAAAATTTTACCTTTATTAATTATCTTAACTAACCTATACACTTCATTCTGAAATAAATTTACCGTCAAAAGGGTTTTAATGGAAATTTCATGTTTATATAATTGACATTTATTTCTTAATACCTCTGAAATATCTTCTTTTTTACAATCAAGTAAGAGGTGATGGATTGTCTCCCTGACCTTACAAGTATCACATAGACCATCAGCATGCCTTTTTATAATGAACAGCCTTTGATTAGTATTGACTACTCCTAGACGCAGTCTAGAAATTTGGACTTCCTTATACCTATTATAATAAGGTTCTAAATATTTAATATCTGTACTAACAATTGGACACATAGATTTATTTATAGAAAGTTTAACGTCGTCTTATTACTAAGAAATTGGACACATAGATTTATTTATAGAAAGTTTAACGTCGTCTTATGACAAGAAAGGCCGTTGACGACAATACAGAAAATATACAATTTATTTATTTATTCCAACGTTTAACGTCGTCTTATGACATCAAAGGCCGTTGACGACAATACAGCTAAGATACAATTCGATGATTACAAGAAACTTATAGCATCCGAATGACACCATCAAATGTATCAAAACAGAGATTTTCAATTTCACTAATATTCAATATTTTTGTAACATAAGGTAGTTCATCTTATTCTGTCTATGATTTCTATATTCTGACACAAAGATTTCATGCAAATTAAACAATGTTATGTAACTATACAGCATTATTGATCCATATAAAAAATTGACGAAGTACTCTTTTAAACTGTTCATGTATCTAACATACTATACATGTAATTCAAGTTCATTAAGTAAGAAAGCATACATGTTTGGATCCACAGTTTAACGACAGCTTATGACAACATAGGCCGTTGCCATCGACAAAGATTAGTTTGGCATATTACAGCTCATAAAGCATACATGTATTATAATTGTTTAAAGTATAGTTTCAATAGATTAAAATTATAATCATAGATCTCTTATTATAACACAGTACTGAGTATTGTGCCACATAGTAGCTATTGTAATACAGTAACCAAACCAAATCATATCTTATATTGAAGATCCAAAGTTGAATAACAATAATATGGTAATAATAGAAATTCATGTACCAATAGATAATATTTTAAATTTTCTGACATCAGTTCTTGTTATTATGACATAACATATTCAAAAAAGAAAAGAAGTTGTTTATGGATATTTCAGTAACCTGCATTGCAACACTGTACTGCAGTATTATGCAACATATTAGCTACTGTGATACAGTAACCAAACCACACCATATGTAATATGTATTATTGAAAAACCAAAGTTGAATAATAGTAATATGGTAACCAGGATTGCAACCAATATTGCAACACAGTACATAATTGCGCAATAACAATGTATTAGTAAAAGACTAATTAAATATTTACAGATTTGAGTAAGATATAAAACTAGTCACATTGAAAAAAACACTAAAACATCCATTTACAAAATTTTACCTTTATTAATTATCTTAACTAACCTATACACTTCATTCTGAAATAAATTTACCGTCAAAAGGGTTTTAATGGAAATTTCATGTTTATATAATTGACATTTATTTCTTAATACCTCTGAAATATCTTCTTTTTTACAATCAAGTAAGAGGTGATGGATTGTCTCCCTGACCTTACAAGTATCACATAGACCATCAGCATGCCTTTTTATAATGAACAGCCTTTGATTAGTATTGACTACTCCTAGACGCAGTCTAGAAATTTGGACTTCCTTATACCTATTATAATAAGGTTCTAAATATTTAATATCTGTACTAACAATTGGACACATAGATTTATTTATAGAAAGTTTAACGTCGTCTTATGACAAGAAAGGCCGTTGACGACAATACAGAAAATATACAATTTATTTATTTATTCCAACATTTAACGTCGTCTTATGACATCAAAGGCCGTTGACGACAATACAGCTAAGATACAATTCGATGATTACAAGAAACTTATAGCATCCGAATGACACCATCAAATGTATCAAAACAGAGATTTTCAATTTCACTAATATTCAATATTTTTGTAACATAAGGTAGTTCATCTTATTCTGTCTATGATTTCTATATTCTGACACAAAGATTTCATGCAAATTAAACAATGTTATGTAACTATACAGCATTATTGATCCATATAAAAAATTGACGAAGTACTCTTTTAAACTGTTCATGTATCTAACATACTATACATGTAATTCAAGTTCATTAAGTAAGAAAGCATACATGTTTGGATCCACAGTTTAACGACAGCTTATGACAACATAGGCCGTTGCCGTCGACAAAGATTAGTTTGGCATATTACAGCTCATAAAGCATACATGTATTATAATTGTTTAAAGTATAGTTTCAATAGATTAAAATTATAATCATAGATCTCTTATTATAACACAGTACTGAGTATTGTGCCACATAGTAGCTATTGTAATACAGTAACCAAACCAAATCATATCTTATATTGAAGATCCAAAGTTGAATAACAATAATATGGTAATAATAGAAATTCATGTACCAATAGATAATATTTTAAATTTTCTGACATCAGTTCTTGTTATTATGACATAACATATTCAAAAAAGAAAAGAAGTTGTTTATGGATATTTCAGTAACCTGCATTGCAACACTGTACTGCAGTATTATGCAACATATTAGCTACTGTGATACAGTAACCAAACCACACCATATGTAATATGTATTATTGAAAAACCAAAGTTGAATAATAGTAATATGGTAACCAGGATTGCAACCAATATTGCAACACAGTACATAATTGCGCAATAACAATGTATTAGTAAAAGACTAATTAAATATTTACAGATTTGAGTAAGATATAAAACTAGTCACATTAAAAAAACACTAAAACATCCATTTACAAAATTTTACCTTTATTAATTATCTTAACTAACCTATACACTTCATTCTGAAATAAATTTACCGTCAAAAGGGTTTTAATGGAAATTTCATGTTTATATAATTGACATTTATTTCTTAATACCTCTGAAATATCTTCTTTTTTACAATCAAGTAAGAGGTGATGGATTGTCTCCCTGACCTTACAAGTATCACATAGACCATCAGCATGCCTTTTTATAATGAACAGCCTTTGATTAGTATTGGCTACTCCTAGACGCAGTCTAGAAATTTGGACTTCCTTATACCTATTATAATAAGGTTCTAAATATTTAATATCTGTACTAACAATTGGACACATAGATTTATTTATAGAAAGTTTAACGTCGTCTTATGACAAGAAAGGCCGTTGACGACAATACAGAAAATATACAATTTATTTATTTATTCCAACATTTAACGTCGTCTTATGACATCAAAGGCCGTTGACGACAATACAGCTAAGATACAATTCGATGATTACAAGAAACTTATAGCATCCGAATGACACCATCAAATGTATCAAAACAGAGATTTTCAATTTCACTAATATTCAATATTTTTGTAACATAAGGTAGTTCATCTTATTCTGTCTATGATTTCTATATTCTGACACAAAGATTTCATGCAAATTAAACAATGTTATGTAACTATACAGCATTATTGATCCATATAAAAAATTGACGAAGTACTCTTTTAAACTGTTCATGTATCTAACATACTATACATGTAATTCAAGTTCATTAAGTAAGAAAGCATACATGTTTGGATCCACAGTTTAACGACAGCTTATGACAACATAGGCCGTTGCCGTCGACAAAGATTAGTTTGGCATATTACAGCTCATAAAGCATACATGTATTATAATTGTTTAAAGTATAGTTTCAATAGATTAAAATTATAATCATAGATCTCTTATTATAACACAGTACTGAGTATTGTGCCACATAGTAGCTATTGTAATACAGTAACCAAACCAAATCATATCTTATATTGAAGATCCAAAGTTGAATAACAATAATATGGTAATAATAGAAATTCATGTACCAATAGATAATATTTTAAATTTTCTGACATCAGTTCTTGTTATTATGACATAACATATTCAAAAAAGAAAAGAAGTTGTTTATGGATATTTCAGTAACCTGCATTGCAACACTGTACTGCAGTATTATGAAACATATTAGCTACTGTGATACAGTAACCAAACCACACCATATGTAATATGTATTATTGAAAAACCAAAGTTGAATAATAGTAATATGGTAACCAGGATTGCAACCAATATTGCAACACAGTACATAATTGCGCAATAACAATGTATTAGTAAAAGACTAATTAAATATTTACAGATTTGAGTAAGATATAAAACTAGTCACAATGAAAAAAACACTAAAACATCCATTTACAAAATTTTACCTTTATTAATTATCTTAACTAACCTATACACTTCATTCTGAAATAAATTTACCGTCAAAAGGGTTTTAATGGAAATTTCATGTTTATATAATTGACATTTATTTCTTAATACCTCTGAAATATCTTCTTTTTTACAATCAAGTAAGAGGTGATGGATTGTCTCCCTGACCTTACAAGTATCACATAGACCATCAGCATGCCTTTTTATAATGAACAGCCTTTGATTAGTATTGGCTACTCCTAGACGCAGTCTAGAAATTTGGACTTCCTTATACCTATTATAATAAGGTTCTAAATATTTAATATCTGTACTAACAATTGGACACATAGATTTATTTATAGAAAGTTTAACGTCGTCTTATGACAAGAAAGGCCGTTGACGACAATACAGAAAATATACAATTTATTTATTTATTCCAACGTTTAACGTCGTCTTATGACATCAAAGGCCGTTGACGACAATACAGCTAAGATACAATTCGATGATTACAAGAAACTTATAGCATCCGAATGACACCATCAAATGTATCAAAACAGAGATTTTCAATTTCACTAATATTCAATATTTTTGTAACATAAGGTAGTTCATCTTATTCTGTCTATGATTTCTATATTCTGACACAAAGATTTCATGCAAATTAAACAATGTTATGTAACTATACAGCATTATTGATCCATATAAAAAATTGACGAAGTACTCTTTTAAACTGTTCATGTATCTAACATACTATACATGTAATTCAAGTTCATTAAGTAAGAAAGCATACATGTTTGGATCCACAGTTTAACGACAGCTTATGACAACATAGGCCGTTGCCATCGACAAAGATTAGTTTGGCATATTACAGCTCATAAAGCATACATGTATTATAATTGTTTAAAGTATAGTTTCAATAGATTAAAATTATAATCATAGATCTCTTATTATAACACAGTACTGAGTATTGTGCCACATAGTAGCTATTGTAATACAGTAACCAAACCAAATCATATCTTATATTGAAGATCCAAAGTTGAATAACAATAATATGGTAATAATAGAAATTCATGTACCAATAGATAATATTTTAAATTTTCTGACATCAGTTCTTGTTATTATGACATAACATATTCAAAAAAGAAAAGAAGTTGTTTATGGATATTTCAGTAACCTGCATTGCAACACTGTACTGCAGTATTATGCAACATATTAGCTACTGTGATACAGTAACCAAACCACACCATATGTAATATGTATTATTGAAAAACCAAAGTTGAATAATAGTAATATGGTAACCAGGATTGCAACCAATATTGCAACACAGTACATAATTGCGCAATAACAATGTATTAGTAAAAGACTAATTAAATATTTACAGATTTGAGTAAGATATAAAACTAGTCACAATGAAAAAAACACTAAAACATCCATTTACAAAATTTTACCTTTATTAATTATCTTAACTAACCTATACACTTCATTCTGAAATAAATTTACCGTCAAAAGGGTTTTAATGGAAATTTCATGTTTATATAATTGACATTTATTTCTTAATACCTCTGAAATATCTTCTTTTTTACAATCAAGTAAGAGGTGATGGATTGTCTCCCTGACCTTACAAGTATCACATAGACCATCAGCATGCCTTTTTATAATGAACAGCCTTTGATTAGTATTGGCTACTCCTAGACGCAGTCTAGAAATTTGGACTTCCTTATACCTATTATAATAAGGTTCTAAATATTTAATATCTGTACTAACAATTGGACACATAGATTTATTTATAGAAAGTTTAACGTCGTCTTATGACAAGAAAGGCCGTTGACGACAATACAGAAAATAGACAATTTATTTATTTATTCCAACGTTTAACGTCGTCTTATGACATCAAAGGCCGTTGACGACAATACAGCTAAGATACAATTCGATGATTACAAGAAACTTATAGCATCCGAATGACACCATCAAATGTATCAAAACAGAGATTTTCAATTTCACTAATATTCAATATTTTTGTAACATAAGGTAGTTCATCTTATTCTGTCTATGATTTCTATATTCTGACACAAAGATTTCATGCAAATTAAACAATGTTATGTAACTATACAGCATTATTGATCCATATAAAAAATTGACGAAGTACTCTTTTAAACTGTTCATGTATCTAACATACTATACATGTAATTCAAGTTCATTAAGTAAGAAAGCATACATGTTTGGATCCACAGTTTAACGACAGTTATCAACATAGTCGACAAAGATTAGTTTGGCATATCACAGCTCATAAAGCATACATGTATTATAATTGTTTAAAGTATAGTTTCAATAGATTAAAATTATAATCATAGATCTCTTATTATAACACAGTACTGAGTATTGTGCCACATAGTAGCTATTGTATCCCAAAAGGGATCAAGATCCCGCTAACTAGGGACACCTATAATATCATTTCCAAAGTCTTAATTAGTGACAGCACAGCCAAAGCCTTGACAACAGCGCAACATCAAGTCTCATACAGCAAAGCTAACAATAATAGTATATAGTACAAAGTAAATTATCAGCTAGATTTCAAACACTATAAAATAAAGAAAAGAAAGAAAACCTTAACTAACAGTGAAAAAAATCAGGCAGTTAAGTTCCATTAATTAGGAAGGCATGCAGCATTTTTTTAAGTGCCGCAGGTGTGGAGCTCGACGTATGTGAGAAGGAAGCATGTTTCAGGTTGTGGAGCCAACAGATTTCATAATAAGCGAGTATTGGTGTGTGCGTATATAGGGCGATAAGCGTTACAGTTTCTAGTGTGGTGGGTATGAACATCGGATCCTAGATGAAAAAACCCTTAAAACATGCTGGAAGTAAACCATGTTTATCTCGTTTATCATCGGGTTCTTATTATAAATGTAATATGACATAACATATTTCAAAAATCAACATTTTAAAATAAGTTGTTTATGGGTTTTCAGTAAGTAGCTTTGTAAAACAGTACTGTGGTATTATGCAATATAGTAACTACTCTGATACAGTAACCAAACCAAACCAATGAAGAGGCGATGAATATAGTAACATACCGTTAGGATGGCATTTTATAATAAATACTCTGATACAGTAACCAAACCAAACCAATGAAGAGGCGATGAGTTGTTTCCTTGACCTGATAGGTAGCACATAAACCGTTAGAATGTCATTTTATAATAAATAGCCTTTGGTTAGTATTTTAATGGTAGTGCGAGGCATAATTTCGAGATTTGGATTTCGTTATGCCTGTAAGGTTCTGAGTATTTTATGTCTTTGCTTAGATTTGGACAAATAGATTTATAAAATGCCCCATTATCATTATAAAAATTCTAGTTGCCATTTGTTTATTATATCAAGTTTCAATTAAATGAAATTCAAGATATTTAGTAGAAATTATGTGATCAAAAGAGCTTCTTTAGCCGGAGTATCTGCTCTATCATTCAAAGTTTAATGCGGTCTCGTGACATGAAAAGGTAGATGACAATTCAGAATTACATTGCAAAGAAACGAGAAACTTATAGCGTCCAAAAGAAGCCAGTAAGAAGTGTCAAAACAGTCCTACAATATCACTAATATTCATTGTTTAACCGCATAGTAATGCATTTGACACTGTCTATGATACACTTATCGTGATAGAATGATTTCATGCAAATTAAACAATATTCTGCATCAATTGACTCTTACAAGAAATTTTAAAGTGAGAAAAGAACTTTGGCCACAAAATCATAATACATATAATTACAAGAATAGGTATGACATTAAATTCCTCTTCTACTTTGGAATTTTAAATGAATTATTTATTAATCTTCAGTTTAATGACATCTTATGGCAACATATAAGGTTACCATGATTTAAACGTAGACGATTTGATGTTATCATACTTCAAATAATAATAATTTCACAAACAGTATGCATGTTAAATGTAACAGGTAGTTTACAAAGTTACTCTTTTAAACTGTTGATGTATCAAACACACTCGAATATAAATATAGTTGAGTAACAAATCATTCATGAGCATATATATGTAGTACAATACTTTAAGAGTACTTATGAAGATCAAAGGATTACTTTAAAAGACTAGTCCAAATATGCCTGCAGAAACAACAAGGTTATGCAAGGCAAAATTGCTATTTTCTACTCGAAAGGTTCACAGGTTATCGATTAAAAATATTGCTTCTTGTGATCCATAGTCACCATAAGTCACATTCTCTTTTTTTCTTGTATTCATTTGTTTGTTGTTTTGTCGATTGTTTGTCCTTGTTGTTGCTGTTATGTCAGTGTTATGACTGGCTGTCTGGTGGCTTTCAAGACGGGGAAGAAGTTTGGGGTGTATCAGGCTTCGGGTGATCTTTAGGTTTAAGGGGTAGGGCTAAATTTTAAGCATTATCTACTGTTCTGTTATGTTCCACCTTCTCCCCTTTTCCTCGTGGTGAACCCGGGTGATTTTTGGATTTAGGAGTAGGGCTAAATATTAGGAACTATATTCTGTTCCATTATCTTCCACCCTCTCCCCTTTTCCTTGGGATGATCTTTGGGTTTAGGAGTAAGACCATTTTAGGCATTATATTCTGTGCCATTCTCTTCCACCTCCTCCCCTTTTCCTCTGGGTGATCACTAGGTTTAGCAGTAGGGCTAAATTTCAGGCATGTATTGTGTTCCATTATCTTCCACCTTTTCTCAGGCGCTTTTGCTTTTTGCTGCACTTTTCACACTAGAGATCATCTTTGCCCCTTCATTTCATAGTCATTAGATCAGGATTTGTTAACGTTCTGGAACATCAATTTATGCCTTGTGCTTGATGAAACCTGTATTATTCATGACATTAGAAAACAGCATAACCTAAGAATTAAGTAAAACATGATGTCATTATGACATCAGCACATTTCCGTTGTTTCTCATTAAATAGCTGCTCCATGTCATGTATGTTTTCCACCTTCCATTGTCAGTGCAAAATCTCATTGTCTGATCTGAGATTAATTGTTAGGCAAACCAGGACAACCTGAATTACTAATAGAAAAACTGTTAGACAAATTTGAACTGTTACAAAGAGCTGTTTGTGCACATTCCTCATTTGTAATCTGTTGATACTAGTGTGTGAAAAAGTGTTTTAATTGTTGCTCTATAAAATGTATGTTTTTCACGCTCAATGACTGTTTTGAAACATTTTTGACCTGAAAGATAGTTACAAAACTTGCTCACTTGCTCACATATGTATTTGAATTGAACAGTTTAAAATGTTAAAAAAATTAATTGGTCAAGAAAAAATTTTGAATTTTGTTTTTGTTGATGCCATTGATGAGTGATCGCATTGTGATGAATTCTGTTAATACTCTGTCGTACTTTCTGTATTTCATTAAGCATTGTTATTATTATAAAAATAAGATTGATGTTCAAATTGCATTTCTGGTTCCATTTTTACCCTTTGTATGAGTTGCTGCTTGCCAGACACTTGTCTGCAAATTGCCTTCCAGTTGACTTCAACTTGCCTACAAATTGCCTTCTAGTTGACTTCAGCTCTGCCTACAAATTGATTGCCTTCTGTATACTTGCTTGCCTGCTGCTGGTACCACTTCTGTAACTTCTGTATGGTAACTATAATAGGCTGGTTCCCTTTGATTAATTCAGGTGTCACTGTGTCAGGTTAGTCATGATGAGCTAGCCCAATAATGTCATCAATTAACTTCATAAATTTTCAAGCCATCTTGAGACATATCTTCTTAGATCTGTTAGATTTCTATGTTAAGTGCTTTTGTGCAAGGAGTTTCTATGGACTTAGGTAGGAAGAGTAAGTAGGCTAACTTCTATAGTGGTTCCTGCCCTGGATTTGAATCAGATTGATGCCACACTGCCAGGGCCGGATCAACATTTTGTAGGCCTGGTTCCACACTTATATAGTAGGCCCCAAATATAATTATGTTCAACCAAAAGTGTTGACGAAGTTTAAATTATAGAATATATATATATATATATATATATATATATATATATATATTCCTTTATTTGCTCTCGCATTGACTATTGTATTGTATTGTACTGTATCTAAAGATATATATGAGCGCCTCTGCCAGAATAACTATTCTGGAAGCTCTTTCAGCACGAAAACCCCGGGGGGAAAAGAATCGTCTTTAAAGAACGAGAGACCAAAGAGGAAAAACTAGTCATTAGTTTAGCCCTTAATGAGGGGGGAAGGTCATTCCAAGTAGAGGGACCAACCACAGCAAATGCCCGACGTTGAGCCAAGGCAGTCCTAGTCCTAGGAACAAAAGATCTAGCCAATCAGCAGAGCGCAAGGATCGAGATGAGGTCGCAGATAACGGCTTTCGCATTATAGTCAGAAACTTATACCTTGGGGGGCTGCTCAGCTGCGCCTTTGATACTATATATGTTCAAAGAGGATCTTATAATGGATGCGATTTACAGTGATAGGAAGTCAGTGCAAGACATCAAGATATATACGAGTATGTAGAGATATGCGTTAAAAGTTAGGGAGTCGTCTGGCTATGAGCCTAGCTGAAGCGCTTAAGACCGGTTGAAGTTGAATTGTTAATGGTTGGCTTCCCTAAAGTGCACCTCTCCCCTCTGCAATCAGTTCTTAATGCAGCGCAGCAGCTGCCAGACTTATTGCCCGTCTGCCGCGATTCTCCCATATCTCTACATTCATGTTTGAACAATTACATTGGCTTCCTCTTACTGCACGCATCCAGTTAAAGGTAGGCCTGCTTGTCCATATTTGCCGATCTTACCTAGGCCTTGCCCCTAAATACCTCTGACTCAATACGTCGGCCTACCTCGGCTGCCTCCCTTCGCCCGCTCCGCTCTTTGGACGTCTTGACCTTTTTGTTCCTTGTGTGAGAACGGCCATAGCTCAGTCCCGTGCCTTTGCCTGCATTGGCCCTTCGCTATGGAATCAACTTCCCCCTTTGTTCGCTCTACCATACTATCCGGTGGTCCTGCTACATCTTTACGCTGCCTCAAAACGTGTTTTTCTTTATTCTCGAGGACTTTCGCACTGGGAGCGCCTTTGATTGGTGTTCACTGTGAGAGTCGCGCTTATAACTTTTTAAATACAATACAATACAAAACTCTTTACGATGTGCTTTCATAACAGAAAAACTTTCAACAATATCCTGAAAAGCTGGACGTTGTACAATTTCACACTCGAACAGTCTAACTTGTCCAATTAAAGCATTTTTGATGCGCTTAGGAGACTAAAATTATCGTTTCACCGCTGCAGTTAGACACAGGAAGTGTAAGACATAGCCTAATTATATGCAGAGCAATGCAAACATTCAGAAGTCCTGGTTGCAAATTGAATTCCTTCATTATTGGCAACATTTGGAAAGGCGATGGTTGGTTGGCACTGATGGCAATTGACTCAAAAATGCTCGACATTAAATCCATTCGTCACAAAGTTCCATATTCACGTCGTTCCAATAAAAACTTGTGCATGAAAATCTTCAGCTGGGCGAAGGTAAGGTTGAGCATGCGGCTGACGAATAGGCCTACTGTTGTGTACCTGACATCGACGCCCGACGGTGATGGACGGAAAAGGCTATCAGCATTCAGCAGCCTCAGCAGAGTAAACTGTCAACTAATGGTCTAAACTCTAAAGGAGCTACAACGGTCACAACTTTCATGATCGTCTCCGCTGTCGAGTTACAACTTACAAGTGACTATCGTCAGTAGGCCAACTCGGTCCAAGCAGGGTCAATAAGAAGAAGCAAGGGGGTATTCCCGGCAAATCGGACCCTGGGTCCAAGCATGTTATTCGGCTAGGTGGTTTAATTAGTAGTATGGTAATATTAATATTTATTGCTAGTTTGTAGTTGTTTCAAATTTCTCTCACTCGCAGGGGGAAACGATGCGATTTTTGAAACTCCCACTTTCTAGACCAAAGCATTATGTTTAATCATCATCATCATCATCATCATCATCATCATCATCATCATCATCATCATCATCATCATCATCATCATCATCATCATCATCATCATCATCATCATCATCATCATCATCATCATCATCATCATCAGGATCCATGGGCCGAAGGCCCGTAGGTGTCCAACGCTTGCATCATATCCATGGGCCGAGGCCCGTTGGAGTCCAATGCTTGCATTGGATTTCATTCGTATTTTTCTTTACGAACGGAGTATCTGCACCCATCCGTTCGACCTTCGCACTTCTCCCTTAAAGAGAGTTCCAGGCTTAGGACTGGCTCTGATATCCACTATCTTGTGGTATCAAAGGCGGCCATGCCGCCCACGTTTGTCAGCTTTTTCAGGGTTCCTGCTGAGCCTGTCCACCTCGCGTACGTAGCGCCCTAAGGTGGTATTCAGCCAAGACCTTCACCACTGATGGCATAGCCTCAGCAGGCAATCCCCTACTGACTGACAGTGACTGTTGCCACCCCTCACCACGTTGAGGTGTGAGTCGGACTTTGAGGGGATGTTTAATACCAAACCAATTTAATGGGCCTTTTTTCTTTAAATTTAAAATTGCTAATAATGAACGTGTTTAATAAATAATTCAGGTGACGTAACAATGGGCATTTAATTTCTAAATTAAAATTATTAATGGACTTGTTTCATAATTGAAATGTCGTAAGAGTTGGTCATTTATTCGCACCAAATGCCGCCAATTGGCAGATGTAATGTAATTTCAGTTCGTCTAATGTTTATTTTCACTCATCAGCCGGTCGGCACAGTTACATATTTTACATACTTATTCGCTCAGCGTTCCGTCGCCATGAAACCAACTTTGTTTACTTCCGGAACTATGAAAATTATGTTTAGAGGCGATTTAGTTTAGAAATTTTTGTTTTGTCGTTTGAGATAATTAAAAAATATACTTATTAAATGGCGACTGAAACTGCGGAGGCCGTTAAAGAAGTGAACAGCAATACATACATCATTCGTCCGAACTTTAGTAATAAGTGCGTACAGTAGGCCTACCCTGCTTGTCCTTTTTCTTACACTAGTCTAGAAAGTAATTCATTGGGCACCTGCTGAAGTTTTTTCGAGCGCTGCGTCTAGTCAGACGGGTTGTGTAAAAGAGTAGTCCGAAGGAGGTCCGAAGGGTCCTTTTGAGAGTTGATTTCGTGCACTTATTTATTGATTTTATCTTGAAATACGTTGTTTATTGGCAATGTGATATTTAGAGCATTTTACGGTGTAATCGTAGTAATTGTAGAATAGTCATATTTTTACAGCTGATCCCATTACTTTTGGGCAAGCTTATAGGATCGGGGACTCAACTTTTCCGATATACCGCAACGATTTGTCTTATACGCAGCATAGTTAGGCATGTTCGCATTGGCCGCACGCAGCATATTAAGCATGTTGCCATTGGCTGCAACAAAACGGGCGCGCTGCGAGATTGGTTGACCTTAAATAAACGCAGGCTATGACCTAAAATGAACGCGGACTATATATAGGTAGAGGTAACTGTTTCATAAGACGCGTTATGTCGTAGCCTTTATCTGTTTTCTAATGACGACACTAACCTTAACCCTGACCCTAATAGCATAAGGTTCTATCTTCTGATGACGACACTAACCCTAACCCTGACCCTAACCGACCCTCACGATGTAAAGTTCTATAATTCTGTGTCGGTTAGGTTAAGCTGATGTGTTCGTAGTTTATTAGGGTCATTTAGGGTTAGGGTTAGGTTAGAAAGTCGTCCATGTTTTCTAATTACGAAAAACTCATATCCCATGTAAATCGGCCAAACAGAGTGGAGCCCACTAGTTTTGTTGCGGCCAATGGCAACATGCCTAAATATGCCGTGTATAAGGTGAATTGTTGGCGTAAATTTACGCATTATATACTTGAGTCCCAGATTCTATAAGCTTGCCTACTTTTGTACCCATTTCCTTCCTATGTTTCTACAAGACTCCTAATTATACATTTTCAAAGGCTGGTTAATTTAACTGGTTGTTCTTTAAAGGTTTCGGCCTGTTCATGTGAAGGAGGCGATGCATAACATTGTGGCGGAGTATCTTCATGAGAAGGAGTACAAGGGTGAAGAATGCACGGATTGGTGCCGAGATATCTCAACCCTCGTTAAAAACAGGGTTAAAGGTTAGTAAGCTATATCTCATATGCAGCTTTGATGTGTTACACAGAGATTATGGCAATTTACTTTAGCCCTGGTACATTAGAAAAGAAAAGGAATGAAATGTATACTGAAAAGCATGAAGGTAATATCTCTTATGCAGCTTTGATGTGTTCCAAAGATTATGACCAGTTACATTTACATTAGGAAAGAAAGGGAATGAAATGTATACTGAAAAAGTATGAAGGTAATGAAATAGAAGGAACACATAGACATTCTTCAGCAAATTACAGAGTTTCAGTTAAGGCATAAGTTTTTGAAGTTCAATCAAGAGGGCGGGGTTCAAAATCCTGCCAGGGCAGAAATTTGGTTCGAGATTTCTGCTCTACCTGTACCCCTATAATGACTCAGCTATAATGAGTACACTGGTCGTACACTTTTGTGTGGGAAGATGAGATGGCGAGGGAGATGTGCCCTCCTATGCTGAGGCTTAGAAAATGAAGTTGCTAACAATTCATACTCATGTCTGTCCCAGGGCTAGCTTAAGCAGGCGCGGATTTAGAGGGGGCGTACGCCAAGGTGTCACCTGCAGCAAATGTTCTCAAACTATGCTGACCTAAAACTAATATAACTGCAATTTGGGAATAGGATGTTTGAAGTAGCTGGACCGGCAGAATGGAGCTCTCTTACCGGAGCTCTCTTACCTACTTACCTGAGTTGCTAGCAGACGTTGCCCACGTAGCCTTTTGCCGTGACGTCATTCACAAAGTTCATGTACAGACAAAATTTACGTAAATAGAAATTGGTCAATTAAAAAATATGTCGAGTGGTCCGCCGTCAAACCGGCTTAAACAAGCAGTTTTATCATTCGCTAATAAGCCGACTGCCGTTGGTAAGACATAGGCCTATCTTATAGGCTATGAGAAACTATATATTTTTTAAAAGTTCCATAACATTTTCTATAAAAAGGATCATTATAGTTTTGCGTGATCTAATTTCATATATATATATATAATATATATATTTACGGGATTGGATTGGTAGTATTTACGCCCCCCCTAACCAGAAATCCTGGATCCGCCCCTGTTAAGAGACTGCTCTTCTTCTTCGTGAAGTTAGGAGAGAAACTTGTATGTGCTCAAACTGAAGAACTGCAACAAAATGGTTTGTAATATTCTAGACTATGCTGATATGTTGCATGTCTAATGCAGTCTTTGTAGTAAGTTTTTTAAACTGCAGAACCGTCTTGCATACCAAAACTTCGTAAATCGACACCTCATTATAATGTAATTTCTGCTACAACAAGGTCTGGACATGGATCCCAGTTTTAATTTAGCCGTAATGCAGAAAATGATTACGTTTCCAGGCAGCCTTGTTAGAATGCGTTTCCAGAGTCTTATTTTTGTGTTTTAGAAATGGGATATGACAGATACAAGTTCACTGTCCAAGTCATAATTGGTGAGCAAAGAGGCGAAGGTGTCAAGTAAGTTTCTTAAATGGTGCATGATGATTTGATTTTGTCCTTGTCAATGGTAGTTATGGTGAAGTTCAACAAGCTCCTTAGGTAGGCCTTGTTGGTTGGCTTCAACTTAGCCTACTTGCAGCATATTCATGCTAGCCATTTAGGGCATCCATTGCTTGCTTGGCTGCCCATGGAGATCTTATGGTTCCTCACTCCATATATCAACACAGGCAACCAATGTTTTGGTCCATCCTCTTGGCAGAGTCTGCTACTGAATAGGTGTACCATTTTCAGCAGTACTCCAAATTCAGTTACATTTTCATACATTCATTTAGCTCACTTGTGTACAGCCATGTTCATAGCTATTTTGAAAGGTCTGGTACAAGTGCTACTCAATGTTCAGCCACATATGTACTCACACATATAATACAGGTTATACTCTCTTTGGTAAAGGCTGAAGGCTTTTTTAGGCTAAAAACTTAACAGTTTGTGCTTGGTAACAGTGAATGAGCGATCAGTGGATTGGTTTGATAGAGATTCCGTATATTAACCAGGCAAGTGGATGAATGGCCACATTGGCCAGTATGATACCTCTTTGTCCACTACACCATGTGATGACAATATGATGTAATATGGTGACAACACTTCTGTTGAGCTGTTACGAAAATATAAAATGTAGTTATTTTGAATGTATTTCCCGTGACCAATATAGTCACATAAGTAGCACACACAAAAGAACATACATGTACCTACAAATGTAATTATCTGTTATCTGTTTAATCTTTAAATGGGGTCCAAACAGTTAGTGGAGGCTGCTGTATGCGCTGTTATCTGATGATGATAACTTGAATTGGTCACACTCTGCTTGAATTTCTGTGTTCTTAGAATGGGTTGCCGATGTTTCTGGGATTCGGACACCGACAACTACGCACAAGACATATACATGAATGTAAGTGACATTACCCTTATTTTGAGAATGAGTGCCATGACCTAAATAATTCCATTATGTTAACATGATGCTGTCACACTGGTAAGGGGCCGTCCATAAGTACGTCACGCTCCAGGGGGGAAGGGGGGTTTAAGAAAGTGTGACAGTTTGTGACTGGGTGAGGGGGTCAGGCCATGTGTGACGTCATAACATTTATTTTTTAAATTTTATTTATAATTTATTTTTATTTTTTTAGTAGAATTTCATAGCTTTAAAAATAATTTTCAAAAATTTTCTGAAACATTTTAATTAGTTTTATGTCAAAATAGCATGAAATGCATATCTCCTGAATGTGTTTTTCATGATTCCTCTCGCTAGGAGCGCTAGTAATAATGCTGTTGCGAAGCCTTGTTTATGTATTAGCCTTTCTATTAGGAGTATTATTATTTCTATGTTGAAAGTGTGACGTACTTTAGGGGGTCCGAGTTTTGTGACAGTTTGTGACAGGGGGAGGGTAAAATGGTCAAAAATAGAACACCACTTTATGAAACTGACCCCTAACGTTGAACACCACTGTTCATGTTACGTTGCATCGCATGCATGTAAATGAAACAGACATTCTTAGTGGACAGTAACTGACTAGCGGTGATTACCTTCAAAGAATTCTTAGAATGCATTGAAATGTTCAGATATATTAATGTTAATATTAAACCCAAAGAGATATATTGATTAATATGCATGTGGAAGAATATCTTGACCAATCTGAATCTTAAGAAGAATATATCAATATTAATATATTAATATTGATAATGATATTAATATTAATTAATTTTTATTAATAATTCATAAGTATTAATATATCCGCTTGTATTTATTTCTGTTTGTGCTACTCAAACAGTAGACTGGGTCTCTTTGTGTTGTAGGATATGCTATTCTGTGTTAATGTTAATGTTAAACCCAAAGAGATATATTAATTAATATTATTATCAATATTAATATATTAATATTGATAATAATATTAATATTAATTAATATTGTTAATATTGTTAATATTCATATAATATTAATATTATAATAATATATCAACATGTATTTATTTTATGTTGTAGGATACGCTATTCTGTGTTGTCGCCTGTTTTGCCGTCTTTTTCTACTGATATTCAGCTCAAACTGCAACAAATATCAGAAACTGAATATTCTTAACATCAATATTTGTTCGATTTGTAAACACTGATGTACATAATAGTCTCACGCGTTGTTTGTGCTGTTTATGTTCTTGAAACTTTCAACAAATAGCAGACACATTTTGAAATTCTCATACCAAAAGTTCACTAAACATGTCGTCATGTTTTCTTATATGTTTTAGTGGAATTAGAAATCAGTTCTAGGAAGTATTTCACAACTGTATAGCCTACTTTTGATTGTGTATAGACTTACTGGACGTTGTGATCTAAGTAAATGTAAAGGCAGAGCTTCATTTGAAAAATACAAGGCGATCTGAAAATCGATCGCGCTGGATTGCGTAGGCGATCGGTGCGATCGACCTCGAGGGCTTTTGTGTACAGCGTATTTTATGTATCGTATTCATATAGCTACATATGTATATTATTATATGCGTGCATATTATATAGTACGTATAGCTGCATATTATATAGGCCTAGTACTAATTTAGCAACCCCTAGGCTTGGCAACTTCTAGGCTTGGCAACCCCTAGGCTTGGCAACTTCTAGGCTTGGCAACCTAGGCTTGGCAACTCAACCTAGGCTTGGCAACTCCCTAGGCTTGGCGACTTAGGCTTGGCAACCTGCTAGGCTTGGCAACCTAGCCTTGGTTCTGGAGTCCTACCCCTGCCCCAGCTGGGTATATATAGAGGGCGCTCTTGTGTATATTTCTGAGTCTTGCCTGTTGTGATGAGGTCTTTGTTGTGGATGCTTGTATGTTGTGGATCTGAAGTGGTGTGAATAAAGATCGTCTATTGAACTCTGGTGTTTGATTCCTTCGGTGGGTGACATTGACCGCTACAGCTCGTCGACTGGCAGATGCTGAAGTCCTTCGATAGACGACGGAGGCCGGACTACGCTCCCATCCTGAGCGACACGCGCCTTACACTCGCATCCTGAGACGTGAAACCCCGTTTTTGTTACATTGGTACCAGAGCCAGTGGGGTTTTGTCGGAGAGTTCCTGCCGCCGACGACGCTGAGTCAACCGAAGATGTTCCAGGGAGACGATGACGAGGACGACACCGTTTCCTACGCGGCTCTGCCGTCCAAGATTTCTACGCCAGCTGCGAGACGGATGGCCGCGATGGTTACGCAACCGGACCGAAGCCGCCTGTTGACCGAGATCGACTTCGATGACCCAGGGCAGGTGAGATCGAGCTTCCGCGAAGACAGGGAAGAAGAGATGACCGTGAAACCAGAGAGAACGAGCTTCCGAGGAAAGACGGGCGAATCGACGACGGAAAAGACGAAATTGAAACCGAATTTCCGCGAAGAGACTGAAAGACCGAACGAACCGGGGACTTCGACGCCGAATCTGCTAGAAAATGTCAGTGACTTGCTGCGAAGCCGCCCGACGCCGATGAAACCAGGCAAGTTCGATGGGACGGGCTCGTTGGAGTCATTCCTAGTGCAGTTCGAGGTCTGCGCAAGGCACAACAAGTGGACGGCCGCGGACCGGGTCGACTACTTGCGATGTTCGCTGGAGAAGGCCGCTACGCAACTTCTCTGGGACTTCGGCGCTCAACCGAGCGTAAGTTACGAAGAATTGGTCGAACGCCTTCGGCAGAGATACGGGACGGAAGGCCAGGCAGAAACCTTCCGCGCCCAGCTGTACTACCGCCGTCAACGCCCGGAAGAGAACCTCAGCGACCTGCTGCATGAGATCCGACGACTGGTGGTCTTGGCCTACCCGGTGCCTTCCAACGAGACGACGCAGATCATCGCGAAGGATGCCTTCCTGGAAGCGATGAGAGACCGGGAGCTCTCGCTCAAAGTACGCGAGCGAGAACCGAAGAACCTGGACGAGGCATACCGGACCGCACTGCGTCTGGAGGCCTATCAACGGACGAACGATGCCGATGATCGCCGCAGACAGCCAAACCGAGTGCGAGGGACGCAAGAAACCGATCTGAGCGCCCAGCTTCAGGCTCAGATGGACCGCTTCTTGAATACCCAGCGAGATGAGCAGCGGAAATGGCAGCAAGAAATGGAGAAAAGAATGGACGAGCAATTCCGCGTGCTTCGCCGAAGCCCTCCGACGACCGACGAACCGAGTCATGAAATCCGACCTGAGCGAGACCGCCCAGGCCCTCCGGAGAATCAGCGACGCGAAATGACCTGCTTCAACTGCGGACGAGCCGGTCACATGGCCCGTAACTGCCGACGAGATCGCCGATACCAGAATCGCCAGAATCGCCAGACCGCGACGACCGAGCCCGATGCTTCGACGCCACCGGACCAGGTGGTCATGAACCATACGACGCGCCCAAGAATGCCGGACCGTGCTACGAACAACGCAGTCTACATCCGCGGTGAGATCAACGGACGACCGCAGCTATGCCTGATCGACACTGGATCGGAAGTCAGCCTGGTGCCTTCATCTACTGTCGACGGGTTAGAACTTCGCTCTTGCAATCGCGTTTTGATGGCTGCTAATGGGTCCGATATAAATGTCCTGGGTGAGGTGCGGGTGCCCATTAAGATTACGAACGGGTTTTATATTCATACTTCCTTTCTGGTTTCTGATCAAATTTCTGAGCCCATGTTAGGTATGGACTGGCTGAGAGAACATCGCTGCCGCTTAGGCTTTGGTATGGGATCTTTATTTGTGGGACGCAGGCGTATTTCCCTGGTTAGGGGTAATGGATCTATTTGGTGCCGGCGCGTGATCGTCGCCGAGGAGGTGTTGGTTTCCCCTAAGTCCCAGAGGGATGTACCGGTCAAGACCATGTACGGTAATTTAACGACCGTAGCGCCAGCCTGGATGACGGAGGCTAAGGAAATCCAACCCGGGGTCCATCTGGCCCGCGTAGTTGTCGGTGACTACGCAAATGCTCGGGTAAGGGTGGTGAATTTGAGCGAAGACCCAGTCCGGTTGTCCAAGGATCGCCCCTTAGGAGAGTTGCACCCGGTAGAGGTAGAATTGTGCGAGACCAACCGCGAGGACGCGGTCGGCCAAGCTTCGGCTACTGATAAATTGTTAGCGGATTTGCCCGTAGAAGTGCCGCTTGAGATACGGGAACGATTAGGCGCTTTGCTGGTGAAATATAACGATGTATTTTCCGCGAGTGATAGGGACATAGGCAGAACGTCGGTAAGTACGCATAGAATTGAGACGGGAGATGCGCGCCCAGTGAGACAGCCGCCGCATAGGGTTACAGTCGAGGTGCAGTCGGATAATAAAACGGCTGAAGAGGTAATTGAAACTGCCGTAAGGAAAGCATGCAAGAAAGACAGACCATTAAAAGGTGACCTAAACTATTGGCGAGTGATTGACAGGTTGTTCCTATTTGTGTTAATAATCATGGGTGGTCTTGTTGAGTGTGGGAAAGTTTTCCGACTTTTAGAGGTAATTAAGTCGAGGGCATTTATCTTTCCCCCTCATGGGAATAGGTCGATAGAGCAATTTCCACGGACCCCGGTGGGGAGGGTAAATAGCAGCCATGAAAAGGTGATTGTTGAGGTTGTTTTACTCGTCGCCTCTCGACTCCGAAAGACGCGGAACTCGAAGCCGTTCATCGCGCATGTTGACAAGCTGCGACCCAGCTTCGATGAGAACTTCGACGAGACGGGCGGGGCTGCCGCTCCGATCTCTGACGCGCCTGGCCAGAGAGCCGCGACGCCTCCCATCTCCGAGGTTGACGCCTTGGATCGACGACCGAAGCGGACGGTACGCCTACCGGCCCGCTACCGCTAGAGGCTTCCGATGTCTGCGTGTCTTCGAGCGACAGACGATGACGATGTTTTGCGCCTTCGCCGCGTGCTGCTGTCTGGCACCCCTCGTCGGCCCGGACTCTGACTCGGTCCCCTTCCTTCCCCCAGACGCCTTTTGTCTGGGGATGCGTTGAGCCCTCCGTCCCTGACGTAGAGAGACTATGGCTACCTTTCCCCTTCCTTCCCCCAGACGCCTTTTGTCTGGGGATGTGTTAAGCCCTCCGTCTTAGACGTAGAGAGACCTCGGCTTTCCCCCTTGTTCGATTGTGTGATTGTTTAATTGTCTTGTGTCGCCGAAAAACGGCTTTAATTGTTGATTGCTTTTGATTTGTTTTTGATTGTTGGCCCGTTGGCCTCTGCTGTTTAATTGTCTTGCGAGTTTTCTGGGCCGTTGGCCACTGCGATTGGACTTTTTAATTGTAGAGACTTTACCGGTCGCGAAGACCGCCCTTAGTTCGCTGGACAGGAGCTAGGACTTAGCCGTTTATTTGTTGCAGGACTTTAGTATGCGAGCCTTGGTCTTTTTGTTAGCCTTGGACTTTGTTCGGCCCGTTGGCCACACTGTTGTTCAATGATTGCCATGCGGGTGCCCGGTAGATATGGGGGCATATCTATCGTGGTGGGAGGAGGATGTGGCGTTTTTGCCAGGGACCACCCTCCGGTTTTTGGGTCCACCCTACGGTTTTTGGGACCACCCTCGGTTTTCTGGGTCTCCCCGTTTTGGACCACCCTCCTTGGGCTGCGGCCGGCTTGGTTCTTTGCCCGTGGTGTATTGGCCTAGGCTTTAGGCTTGGCAACCCCTTGGATAGGCTTGGCAACCCCTAGGCTTGGCAACCCCCCTAGGCTTGGGCTTAGGCTTGGCAACCATAGGCTTGGCAACCCGTGGGCTTAGGCTTGGCGACCCTAGGCTTAGGCTTGGCGACCCCTAGGCTTGGCAACCTTCTAGGCTTGGCAACCCCTAGGCTTGGCAACCTAGGCTTGGGCTTGGTTCCTGATAGGCTTGGCAACTTGGCTTGGCAACTTGGCTAGGCTTGGCAACCTAGGCTTGGCGACCATAGGCTTCTAGGCTTGGCAACCCTAGGCTTGGCAACCTAGGCTTGGCAACTCCCTAGGCTTGGCGACTTAGGCTTGGCAACCTGCTAGGCTTGGCAACCTAGCCTTGGTTCTGGAGTCCTACCCCTGCCCCAGCTGGGTATATATAGAGGGCGCTCTTGTGTAGTAGGTGTGTTCTGAGGTCTTTGTTGTGAGGCTTGTATGTTGTGGATCTGAAGTGTGTGTGAATAAAGATCGTCTATTGAACTCTGGTGTTTGATTCCTTCGGTGGGTGACATTGACCGCTACAGCTCGTCGACTGGCAGATGCTGAAGTCCTTCGATAGACGACGGAGGCCTTACTAACGCTCCCATCCTGAGCGACACGCGCCTTACATTCGCATCCTGAGACGTGAAACCCCGTTGAAACTTGCTGCGAAGCCGCCCGACGCCGATGAAACCAGGCAAGTTCGATGGGACGGGCTCGTTGGAGTCATTCTTAGTGCAGTTCGAGGTCTGCGCAAGGCACAACAAGTGGACGGCCACGGACCGGGTCGACTACTTGCGATGTTCGCTGGAGAAGGCCGCTACGCAACTTCTCTGGGACTTCGGCGCTCAACCGAGCGTAAGTTACGAAGATTTGGTTGAACGCCTTCGGCAGAGATACTGGACGGAAGGCCAGGCAGAAACCTTCCGCGCCCAGCTGTACTACCGCCGTCAACGCCCGGAAGAGAACCTCAGCGACCTGCTGCATGAGATCCGACGACTGGTTGTCTTAGCCTACCCGGTGCCTTCCAACGAGACGACGCAGATCATCGCGAAGGATGCCTTCCTGGAAGCGATGAGAGACCGGGAGCTCTCGCTCAAAGTACGCGAGCGAGAACCGAAGAACCTGGACGAGGCATACCGGACCGCACTGCGTCTGGAGGCCTATCAACGGACGAACGATGCCGATGATTCGCCGCAGACAGCCAAACCGAGTGCGAGGGACGCAAGAGACCGATCTGAGCGCCCAGCTTCAGGCTCAGATGGACCGCTTCTTGAATACCCAGCGAGATGAGCAGCGGAAATGGCAGCAAGAAATGGAGAAAAGAATGGACGAACAATTCCGCGTGCTTCGCCGAAGCCCTCCGACGACCGACGAACCGAGTCATGAAATCCGACCTGAGCGAGACCGCCCAGGCCCTCCGGAGAATCAGCGACGCGAAATGACCTGCTTCAACTGCGGACGAGCCGGTCACATGGCCCGTAACTGCCGACGAGATCGCCGATACCAGAATCGCCAGAATCGCCAGACCGCGACGACCGAGCCCGATGCCTCGACGCCACCGGACCAGGTGGTGATGAACCATACGACGCGCCCAAGAATGCCGGACCGTGCTACGAACAACGCAGTCTACATCCGCGGTGAGATCAACGGACGATCGCAGCTATGCCTGATCGACACTGGATCGGAAGTCAGCCTGGTGCCTTCATCTACTGTCGACGGGTTAGAACTTCGTTCTCTTGCAATCGCTGTTTTGATGGCTGCTAATGGGTCCGATATAAATGTCCTGGGCGAGGTGCGGGTGCCCATTAAGATTACGAACGGGTTTCATATTCATACTTCCTTCCTGGTTTCTGATCAAATTTCTGAGCCCATGTTAGGTATGGACTGGCTGAGAGAACATCGCTGCCGCTTAGGCTTTGGTATGGGATCTTTGTTTGTGGGACGTAGGCGTATTTCCCTGGTTAGGGGTAATGGATCTATTTGGTGCCGGCGCGTGATCGTCGCCGAGGAGGTGTTGGTTTCCCCTAAGTCCCAGAGGGATGTCCCGGTCAAGACCATGTACGGTAATTTAACGACCGTAGCGCCAGCCTGGATGACGGAGGCTAAGGAAATCCAACCCGGGGTCCATCTGGCCCGCGTAGTTGTCGGTGACTACGCAAATGCTCGGGTAAGGGTGGTGAATTTGAGCGAAGACCCAGTCCTTTTGTCCAAGGATCGCCCCTTAGAGTTGCACCCGGTGAGGTAGAATTGTAAGTGAGACCAACGAAGACGCGGTCACAAGCTTCGGCTACAGATACCTGTGCCAGCGGATTTTGCCCGTAGAAGTGCCGCCTGAGATGCGGAGAGATTAGGCGCTTTGCTTGTAAAATATAACGATGTATTTTTCGCGAGCGATAGGGACATAGGCAGAACGTCGGTAAGCACGCATAGAATTGAGACGGGAGATGCGCGCCCAGTGAGACAGCCGCCGCATAGGGTTACAGTCGATGTGCAGTCGGATAATAAAACGGCTGAAGAGGTAATTGAAACTGCCGTAAAGAAAGCACGCAAGAAAGACAGATCATTAAAAGGTTACATAGACTATTGGCGATTGATTGACAGGTTGTTCCTATTTGTGTTAATAATCATGGGTGGTCTTGTGGAGTGTGGGAAAGTTTTCCGGCCTTTGGTTAGTATTTTAATGGTAGTGCGAGGCATAATTTCGAGATTTGGATTTCGTTATGCCTGTAAGGTTCTGAGTATTTTATGTCTGGTTAGATTTGGACAAATAGATTTATAAAATGCCCCATTATCATTATAAAAATTCTAGTTGCCATTTGTTTATTTTATCAAGTTTCAATTAAATGAAATTCAAGATATTTAGTAGAAATTATGTGATCAAAAGAGCTTCTTTAGCCGGAGTATCTGCTCTATCATTCAAAGTTTAATGCGGTCTCGTGACATGAAAAGGTAGACGACAATTCAGAATTACATTGCAAAGAAACGAGAAACTTATAGCGTCCAAAAGAAGCCAGTAAGAAGTGTCAAAACAGTCCTACAATATCACTAATATTCATTGTTTAACCGCATAGTAATGCATTTGACACTATCTATGATACACTTATCGTGATAGAATGATTTCATGCAAATTAAACAATATTCTGCATCAATTGACCCTTACAAGAAATTTTAAAGTGAGAAAAGAACTTTGGCCACAAAATCATAATACATATAATTACAAGAATAGGTATGATATTAAATTCCTCTTCTACTTTGGAATTTTAAATGAATTATTTATTAATCTTCAGTTTAATGACATCTTATGGCAACATATAAGGTTACCATGATTTAAACGTAGACGATTTGATGTTATCATACTTCTAATAATAATAATTTCACAAACAGTATGCATGTTAAATGTAACAGGTAGTTTACAAAGTTACTCTTTTAAAACTGTTGATGTATCAAACACACTCGAATATAAATATAGTTGAGTAACAAATCATTCATGAGCATATATATGTAGTACAATACTTTAAGAGTACTTATGAAGATCAAAGGATTACTTTAAAAGACTAGTCCAAATATGCCTGCAGAAACAACAAGGTTATGCAAGGCAAAATTGCTATTTTCTACTCGAAAGGTTCACAGGTTATCGATTAAAAATATTGCTTCTTGCGATCCATAGTCACCATAAGTCACATTCTCTTTTTTTCTTGTATTCATTTGGGTGTTGTTTTGTCGATTGTTTGTCCTTGTTGTTGCTGTTATGTCAGTGTTATGACTGGCTGTCTGGTGGCTTTCAAGACGGGGAAGAAGTTTGGGGTGTATCAGGCTTCGGGTGATCTTTAGGTTTAAGGGGTAGGGCTAAATTTTAAGCATTATCTACTGTTCTGTTATGTTCCACCTTCTCCCCTTTTCCTCGTGGTGAACCCGGGTGATTTTTGGATTTAGGAGTAGGGCTAAATATTAGGAACTATATTCTGTTCCATTATCTTTCACCCTCTCCCCTGTTCCTTGGGATGATCTTGAGGTTTAGGAGTAAGACCATTTTAGGCATTATATTCTGTGCCATTCTCTTCCACCTCCTCCCCTGTTCCTCTGGGTGATCACTAGGTTTAGCAGTAGGGCTAAATTTCAGGCATGTATTGTGTTCCATTATCTTCCACCTTTTCTCAGGCGCTTTTGCTTTTTGCTGCACTTTTCACACTAGAGATCATCTTTGCCCCTTCATTTTATAGTCATAGATCAGGATTTGTTAACGTTCTGGAAGATCAATTTATGCCTTGTGCTTGAGGAAACCTGTGTTATTCATGACATTAGAAAACAGCATAACCTAAGAATTAAGTAAAACATGATGTCATTATGACATCAGCACATTTCCGTTGTTTCTCATTAAATAGCTGCTCCATGTCATGTATGTTTTCCACCTTCCATTGTCAGTGCAAATCTCATTGCCTGATCTGAGATAATTGTTAGGCAAACCAGGACAACCTGAATTACTAATAGAAAAACTGTTAGACAAATTTGAACTGTTACAAAGAGCTGTTTGTGCACATTCCTCATTTGTAATCTGTTGATACTAGTGTGTGAAAAAGTGTTGTTGCTCTATAAAATTATGTTTTTCACGTTCAGTGACTGTTTTGAAACATTTTTGACCTGATAGTTACAAAACTTGCTCACATATGTATTTGAATTGAACAGTTTAAAATGTTAAAAAAAATTAATTGGTTAAGAAAAAATTTTGAATTTTGTTTTTGTTGATGTCATTGATGAGTGATCGCATTGTGATACTCTGTCGTACTTTCTGTATTTCATTAAGCATTGTTATTATTATAAAAATAAGATTGATGTTCAAACTGCATTTCTGGTTCCATATTTTACCCTTTGTATGAGTTGCTGCTTGCCAGACACTTGTCTGCAAATTGCCTTCCAGTTGACTTCAACTTGCCTACAAATTGCCTTCTAGTTGACTTCAGCTCTCCTACAGATTGATTGCCTTCTGTATATTGCTTGCCTGCTGCTGGTACCACTTCTGTAACTTCTGTATGGTAACTATAATAGGCTGGTTCCCTTTGATTAATTCAGGTGTCACTGTGTCAGGTTAGCCATAATGAGCTAGCCCAATAATTTCATCAATTAACTTCATAAATTTTCAAGCCATCTTGAGACATATCTTCTTAGATCTGTTAGATTTCTATGTTAAGTGCTTTTGTGCAAGGAGTTTCTATGGACGTAGGTAGGAAGAGTAAGTAGGCTAACTTCTATAGTGGTTCCTGCCCTGGATTTGAATCAGATTGATGCCACACTGCCAGGGCCGGATCAACATTTTGTAGGCCTGGTTCCACACTTATATAGTAGGCCCCAAATATAATTATGTTCAACCAAACGTGTTGACGAAGTTTAAATTATAGAATATATATATATATATATATATATATATATATATATTCCTTTATTTGCTCTCGCATTGACTATTGTAATTCCATCTTGGTTGGCCTCCCTAAAGTGTGCCTCTATCCTCTGCAATCGGTTCTGAACCCTTTGCATGCCAGATATTTTTAGCCTTTTTTCTGGCCACAGCCAGATTCTTTTTCGAGTTCTGGTCCATTTCATTCCTTAAACGTAAAACGTTGTATCTCATCAAATACCACAGATAGAGCAAAAGTGTAGACATGAAATTTGTTTAGTGCCAGACTTATTGCCCGTGTGCCGCGATTCTACCATATCTCTACATTCATGTTTGAACAACTACATTGGCTTCCTCTTACTGCACGCATCCAGTTAAAGGTACTTGTCCTCATTTACCGATCTTACCTAGGTCTTGCCCCTAAATAGGCCTACCTCTGTGACTCGCAGTGTTGTATCAATTACATTGCAAATGTAATTCAGTTATAATTTCAATTACATGCTTGTAAATGTAATTGAATTACAATTACAATTACTTGATTGTGAAAGTAATTGAATTACAATTACATTTTGATTGTAATTCAATTACCAATTACTTTTCAATTTTTCCTTTCAAATTGGCAAATGATTTAAAAAAGTTTCGATAATCTTTTTAACTACCTACTCTATTGTAAAACTAAAACTTCCAATGGGCCAATGGCCTGTAAATTGTAATAATATATACGTTCAATTGTATTATAAATTTGTCAGGTATCCAAAATACGATTTACAATTATCATCTATTAAAACAAGTTAGTTTATTTGATTTTTAGGAGTAGAAGTTTTGGAAAAATGATAGCCTGTTAGAGAACTTAGTTGATTGCGCCTGGGTGAGTGAGTCAATTCGTTCAGCAGTGCTAAAGAGACGCTCAACTGGAACTGAAAATGGAAGTAGGGTTGTTAAAATCGGTTTTTTTGGCAATCCGAATTTCGGTTTTAGAAATCCGATTTTAAACCGAATTTCGTCTTTTATTGGCCTTCATAGAAAATTTAATATATTATTATATAACGCAAGTTATTTTATATATTAGGTACCTTAAATAAACACCTTATCTGCCGGCTATATTCGATGAAAATAATCATAAACACTAAAGAAATGCATGAATTAATTCTTTCTGGCATTTCTTGAAATTTTCACTACAAAAAATAATTTTAAAAAAATTCGAATTTCGTTTTGTCAATAATAAAAACCGAAGTTCGTTTTCAAAACCGAAATTCGGATTTCCGAATTTCGTTTAACATCCCTAAATGGAAGCTCTGTTTTCTGTAGGCAGCCGCAGTAAACTAGCTAAGAATGAGTGCATGACTGCATCGATAGTCTGATAATGATGGTCAACCCTGGCCCTTGGGGTCTTTCAAAGCTCTTACACCATGATCAAAGTGTGCTGTAATATTGTTAGATGGGTGTAAGGAAAGAATAATGTTGACAATTATGTTGCCATGCAAACATAATGCTGTGCAGTATATACGGGTGGCCCGGGTCAACCCGGCAAAGCTGGCGTCTTTGCTGACTATGAAAGTAATTTGTAATTGACACTTCATTCAATTACAAATTACATGCAAAATTGTAATTGAAATACAATTACTGGACTTAAAATGTAATTCAATTACAATTACAATTACATAGATTGTAATTCAATTAGGCTACGCAATTCAATTACATGTATTTCAATTACTGAACAACACTGCATGGTGACTCGATACGTCGGCCTACCTCGGCTGCCTCCCTTCACCCGCTCCGCTCTTCGGATCGTCTTGACCTTTTTGTTCCTCGTGTGAGAACGGCCATAGCTCAGTCTCGTGCCTTTGCCTGCATTGGCCCTTCGCTATGGAATCAACTTCCCCCTTTGTTCGTTCTACCATACTATCAGGTGGTCCTGCTACATCTTTTCGCTATATCAAAACTTGTTTTTATTCTCGAGGACTTTCGCACTGGGAGTGCCTCTGATTGGTGTGCTGCGTGAACTGTGAGAGGCGCTATTTAAATCTTTAAATACAACACAATACAAATAGCCTAATATGCAGAGCATGAGAGCAATGCAAACATTCAGAAGTCCTGGTTGCAAATTGTATTCCTTAATGATGTGCAACATTTGGAGAGGCGATGGTTGGTAATTGGCACTGACGGCAATTGACTCAAAAATACTTGCTATTGAATTCATTCGTCACAAAGTTCCATATTCACGTCGTTCCAATAAAAACTTGTGCATGAAAATCTTCAGCTGGGCGAAAGCAATTGTTGAGCATGCGGCTGATGAATAGTGCTACGTGTACCTGACATCGACGCCCGACGGTGATGGACGGGAAAGGCTATCATACAACAGCAGCAGCCTCAGCAGAGTAAACTGTCAACTAATGGTCTAAAGGAGCTATAACGGTCACAAATTTCCTAATCGTCTTCGCTGTGGAGTTACAATTAGTGACTATCGTGAGTAGGCCAACTCGGTCCAAGCATGCTATTCGGCTAGGTGGTAGGCCCTATTATGGTAATATTAATATTTATTGCTAGTGTGTAGCTGTTTCAAAGCTCTCCCTCGCAGAGGGAAACGATGCAATTTTTGGAACTCGAGTCCCACTTTCTAGACCGAAGCATTAGGCCTATGTTCTTTGCTTTCTGCGCAATCAGATAAACATCGGCGGCCACCGACTCTCCTTAATTTGCTACCACCAAATATCAGACGGTCATCCAATTATTATTATTTTGCCCCGAGGTATACCGTATACAGGATCCCTCGATCAGGGACTTAGATAATAGCTGTTGTATTTTGTCTGGAGATGACCCTACTCGTCGGTGTCCTGGTTGGCGAAAGTGCCTCGGAACGCGATTGCGTTATAGCGTTATTATTATTATTATTATTATTATTATTATTATTATGCCTATTGTTGTTATTATTATTATTATTATTATTATTATTATTATTATTATTATTATTATTATTATTATTATTATTATTGTTATTATTATTATTATAACAACAATATTTATTCTCTCCATCAATCAACATCAATACTGAAAGCTACAACAGACAAGGATGCAGTAGCTGTCTAAAATGAGCGTCATAAGTGCCGTTAGTGACACATCTCCCTAAGGTCTGGCTCCGCTAAAGTGCCGCGGAAAGCCACCGAGTTGAACCGCTGGACAGTAACTAGAGAGACGCTGCAGCAAGAAGCAGGTCTCTCTCTTGTCTCCTGTGGACAGCGTCAGACTACGACCTAGATCTGATATAAAGTTTTGGCCAGTGGTGTTAATTGGACCTAAGGTCTCAAGAGCTAGAGGCACGAAAAAGTGCGTGTTTAAGAGTGCATTGTACTTGCAATTGGTCATTTTCCTGTCCGTGGCGATCTCGGCTGCCGCGCCCGCCGTCGCTGCGGTGGCCTGGATGTATGATGGAGCAAGTAGGTATCTACCACCGTCGCGTCCCACACCAGATGACGACCCGCGCGCCATGGAATCATTGTCAGGCCGTCTGGTCTTCTGCCGTCCGTGCGTAGTAGACCTGGTGGTTCCTTTATTGACGGAATCCCTGCCTTCGAAAGGGAGCGGTGTATAATGTCATTGATTGTGTTATGTCTGGCAATTCGGCCGAAGCCGAGAGAACAGGACAGGCCATGGCTGCCTCGATCTGGCGTCGATTCGGGCTCCACAAGCACATATGTGTGGTTCACATATTGTGGCCCCAAGGCGCAAGCCGACCGCCACCCGAACGTCCTCGTTGTCCAGTCTCAACCCACATGCTGTTATTGGTAAGGCGTGTAGCCAGTCGCTGGCGTGTGGTGACGAGACAGCTTTCAATCGCGCGGTGTTGTATGGGTCCATTGTGTCTTGAAACAATCTCTTGACAGTCTGTTCCAAAAGGGGTTTGTCCCATAGAGCCTAGCTGCTTAATTGTTTGTTGGCATGTTTTCTGAATCGTTGAAATCCGTCTTGGATCGCCACTCGGACGTCATGGCTTCAAAGTGTGTGTCCTGTGTGAGATTGAGAGAGTTTAGAATGAGGGTCTGGAGAGGGAGAGTGCTCGCAGCTGATGCCAGAAAGGCCGGAAGTGCCAGCGAAGTCGCTCTCCGTATGCCCAGACCACCCATTTTGATGGGTAGTGACGCCTGTGACTATTATTATTATTATTATTATTATTATTATTATTATTATTATTATTATTATTATTATTATTATTGTTGTTGTTGTTGTTGTTGTTGTTGTTGTTGTTGTTGTTGTTGTCATTGTTAAAACACGGTACGGCTTAGTGTTGTTGAGGTGGTCGCTCCTCAGCGCCGGGCAACCTCGACATGGTGCCCTGGAAGGCAACCGCGTTGAAACGCTGGACCGTAACCGACGGGCGCTGGAGGATGATTCCTGTCTCTCGGGTGTCTCCGGATATTTTCGTCAGGCGGCGACCCATCTCGGAGATGAAGGCGAGGCCCTCTCTACTTCTCTCTATTATTATTATTATTATTATTATTATTATTATTTTTTTTTTATTATTATTTTATTTTTACCCGAGGTATCAAAGGATCCCTCAGGATTTATGAAAAATTGCTATAATTAAGGAGCAGGAAATTTGTCTGGAGGGTCAGGCCTCGTCTTCAGGGTTTGCAGGAAAAGTGCCGTTGAATGCGACCAAGTCGCATTATTATTATTATTATTATTAATATAATATTATTATTATTATAAGAAATAATAGTGATTAATTAATTAATTAAATGCACATTGCACAGATCTCTCTGTCTTTCACATCTTGATTAATTTGTTGTCTTTGACCCGCCATGTTGAGATTTGGAATTGTTTTTTTGTTTTCAAAATAAATTTGACTTAAGTGTTTATTATGTCAGTCTAAAATATAATATTCATGACTTACGGAATCAGCGTATAAGCGACCTGACGGTATGTCCAGATAATTTCTGTTTGTTTATTTTTTATCGATACAGCGTAAACACGGAGATTCAAGTCTGTCAGACAGTATTTTGTTTGGTAATATACATTTATACGCGGTTTTTATCATTATTAAATCAGCGAGGTTCTCAGCAAATTTCGCTGAGAAGTTCGGTAACTTAATAGAATGACGTGCTTCTGAACAACCTTCGAGAAACCATTCCCATCCCATCCCCGCAGATCTGTTGCCATCCGTACCCCATCTTCGTCAGGTCTGATCCGATCCCCATTATTAGATCTGTCCCCATCTCCACCCCGTTTGTATTAAGTGTGTTTCCGTCCCATTCTCATACCAGTGAAGTAGTGGTTCAAGATGAAAATGCTCCTGCACATTTAAACAGTTATGTGAAAATCTCAAGTTTTTAAATACAGAATAGTTGGTAAAGTCGTAGTTTGCGTTGCTAAATTATTTGATATTGTCACTTTAACATGGAAGATGGATCGATAAAAGAAATTGTTTCCCTAAGTGGAAGTGGGATTGATGAAAACATTCCCTTGTTCAAAATTGAAGTTGGATTGATCGAAATAATTTTTCCCGTAAATAGAAGCTGGATGGATGAAATTAAGTTTTCGATTCAAAATAACGCAATTAGAAGCTGGATCTATGAGAATATATCTTTGCTTATTAAATAAAAGTTCCATTGTTGAAAAATATTTCTTTCGTCAAATAGAAGTTGGATTGATAAAAGTAATTTTTTCCAATTAAATGGAAGTTGGATTGACGAAAAAATTTCTTGATGAAATGGAAGCTGGATTGATGATAATTATAGCATGCACATAGGTTGACTGCTTACTTACCAACGTCAAGTGCGGCATTGAAGACATTAGAATAATTTAGCAACATAAACTACGACTTTACCGAATAGTTAATTGAAGCTGAAAAGAAACAACACAAATTACAGCATTGGACAAAATTACAACCGTTGCCACGGTAAATACCGCGCTTGTGTTTTCATGCCTGTGGTAATATAACAGGCTTGCTCCCCACAGTATTACACCGCTTTTGATGCCATCACTTCGGCATTACCACTGCAGCTAATTTGGGACCAGCATATAGGCGTGTTATATCAGCAGCCGTGTCATAATGTTTTGAAGATCTGGTTTTTTACGTAATTAAACCACAATCGAAAACAAGCCTACCATGCATTATATTGCAGACTGTCTGTTCTGTTAGTAGTTAAGATTGTTTCAATTGCATAAGGCCAAAACAAAATGATGGTGTGTTTCCGGTAACGCGACCGACTCTCTTTTTTGCCGTGACTCGGAAAATTTTGTAAAAAAAATTTTGTTTACGGAAATATTTTTTTATAAATTTTTTTTACGGAAAATGTAAAAATTTTTTTTACTTCACATACATTAAGCCTTTGCATGCCGGAGATGCAGAATCGCGACATTATAGGTGCATTCACTAAAGCAGAGACGTTCGGAAACTAGCGGTCTTTCAATGGAAATAATGGTGCCGTAAATTACAGCAATAAAAGGGCTAAAGTGTGGAGTTTGGGAGAGGGAGGTAATAGACCCGAAAGTGGTGGATTTTCTCACGGTAATTTGACAGGGTTATTTCACAAATCTGACCGCCATATTCATTGTATCAGAAATACCTATTATCGTGCGTGCCATTATAAAAGTAAAGCCTCCTTAGCCAGTGCCAGATTAACTATGGCGCAACTGGCGCACTTGCGCCAGGCCTTCTTTCGGGGGTAAAAATTTAAAAAAACATTGAGAAATCCGATTATCCGATCGAATTTGTTTATATAAGTCACAGTCCGGCTTATTTAAAATGTTTAATTTCTAAAACAAGCATTGCATATAAAATTTGGTGGCATTATAAAAACAGGCCTTCTACAGTACTACTACTATAATGATGACGTACTAATTAATTGTGTACTGTAATGATGACGTATGACGTAATCAATTTATGCGCGGATCGACCCCATCACCAAATAAAATATAGATATGCGTACGGTACAGACGACACAGTGTATGTTCCATGTAATATTATTATCTACTATTTAGTGTTTATGTAGCTGCTTATTTCTTTTTTTAATTTTAATTTTTAAACAAATAAAATAAGTAGGCCTAAAGAAAATGAAGAAATTTGAGTCCGGTTGGCAGAAACGTCAAAGAAAACGCGAACTTGAAGAGGTAGGCAAACAGCAACGTGGTAGTATTGATAAATTTCTGGCAGTAAAAACACGATAAGTGCCGCAATTTATAGATGGTGTCGACTCAGCGTCAGAAGCTGGATGCAGTTCAGGCTTAGGCCGCTCAGCAGTGTCAGCACTAATGCCAACAACAGACACCCATTTAAAACGCATAATGATAAAATCATCTTTGAGGTCAACAATGGGCCAGGACAGATTGGCAAATTTAACTCTTTTGAACATTGAGTCGGAAATCTTGACAGATCTTGACTTTCAAGATATTCATTCTTTCTCTACTTCAAAAGCGCGAAGGAAAGACTTTTAAACTCGACGAACATTTTTGAACAGTTGAACTGTAACAAGTAAAATTAAAAATCTCCTATGATCCTATCACAGCTTCATTTTGTGTTCATAAATTATTAAAGTATGTTTTTCTATATAATTAATTTTCCCCCCATTTTTTGATAATTTGATTGGATAGAGGGCCTACTTTAGTTTTGTTGCATTGTTTGCGCCAGGCCTCTAAAAAGTTAATCCGGCACTGTCCTTAGCACTACTTACCTGCGAGGGCCTCTTTGCGATCTTCGACCCGTGGCCTTATAGTTGTCCCTCGCATGCACTCTCTGCTACGGCCCACTCTAGGTGCTTTGCTCGTGTTGGTCCATCAGCTTGGAACTCTCTTGGAACTCGAAGCGAAGAGACTGGGAGTCTCTTCGTTTTTGAGTTACTAACCCTGTTCCCAGTTCCGTGGGCGTCTTAAGACTTTTTGTTTCCTAATTCAGGCACTGGCGCAGGTCAAGAGCGCTGCTGATTTCTGGCGGCGCTATATAAATGTTCTATTACAATTACAATCAGCCTACTTAACAACCTCCGTGGCATTCTACTTTCATAGCAACCAGCCTTCTTAACAACCAAGCTTTGAAGCAAGCAGCCTCTGTGTCAGCCTCAATTAGCAACCAGTTTCAAAGTCAGATTTGGCCCCTTTAGCAACCGCCTTCCTTAGCAACAGTTAGCAACACCTGCCCCTTCCATTTCACCTTGCAAGAAAAACGATGTCAACAAAAATGAAATAAATAAGATTGTTTTCTACAGCAGTTTGTAGGTACATTCTGCAAATAGGCATTTTAATACTCGCATAGAAAATACATACTTTGGTACAGCATGTACCGCTGTGCATAAATGGGCAGTGGCTTAATTTTCGGAAATCACTGCATAAAATTATTTTAACAAAATAAAATTATTTTCCTACCTACCTACCCAGTTTTTTTTAACTCTGTTACCGGAAAACACCATTATTTTTTTTGGGCGTAACATGTAAATGTACAGCGCAGTGCGTTTGTCAGGCACTTAATAAAGAAAACATTATTATTATTATTATGCCCAAGAATAAAATTTTTAGATATTTTGTATTACATTTAATTAAATTACATTAATAAATTCAGTGACTACAGAATCAGGAGCTGTTATTTGCAGGAAATATGTTGAAGTCATCAAGCAAGTTGGCCGTCATTCGCCAGACACGTCCAACAAACCCTTCGACGGCTCAGTTCTGTAACTATTCACCTCGCGTTTGCATGCGAACACGTTTGGATGGCTACGAATTCTGTATACGTCACATCCTGGAAGATAAGAACAGTCCATACAAGCAGTGTACTTACGTCTCGGGTAAAACGAATCGCAGATGCACAGCTGCAGCTCCTAGACTGGAGAAGAGAGATGGGTATGCTTCTGGCCTTTCAGTGGTTTAACCTTCTACAGGTCTGCATTAGGTATTTTTTTATGTATTCGGGCTTTTATAGAGTGCACTTGTAAGAACTTCTCAAAAGCGCTGTAGAAGAAGAAGAGCAGTCCTTTAAGCTAGCCCTGAGGCAGCCATGGGTTTGAAGTTTTAGCAACTTCATTTTCTTAGCCTCAGCATATGAAGGTGAGTGGCCAGTCCTCTCCCTCGCCATCTCATCTTCCCACCGACAGTGTACGGTCAGTGTACTCATCCCATCCAGAATTGATAGTAGACGTCATGTTCATAATATGCTGTCTAATAGGAAAGAAACAACAATAGCCAACAATACTCGTAATTTCTCATTTGTTCACTGTCATAAAGCATTGTCCTGTAGTTGCAAAAGTCTTGTTCCTGCCTGACTTTTCCAATGGATTATGGTTTTGATTGTGATTTCACTTGAAGCAACCATCAACAGATGTCTTACACATTATGGTAATGGCACTATAGAAGTGATTAGATTACATTAGAAAATCTTGAAATTAACGGGTTTTTAATCTATTTGAGCTATGAACGTCACTTAATGTAAGCATATTTATGTTGGGCAAGTTTTGAGTCTGTTTAATTAATTTAGGTTCTGTCCAGAGCACGCTCGGAAGTCTGCCCTGTCACGCAATCGAATGATGGTGAAATCAAGGCGGCCAAAAAACCTTAACACTCTTCTGGATGATCTCAGCTACCACGTGGTCAAACCTCAAATTGACAGTGAAGTCAGACAGAAAGGAGTTGCAAAAGGTGGAGGCCATGTCATGGGTATGTCAAAGGTTATTCTCACAAGACAAGTGACAACATATCTAAACACATCTTCAAGTTTTAAGCTCTAATGCATTTGGTGGAAGTTTGAAAATTTATTGACCTTTGTCAGAAAAGACAGAAAAGAATAGGTTTTGGATTTAATGCCTAATTTTTTAAATTTATCTATTAAAGTAATTTATGTAGCACAACTCTGATAATCATAGGTGTTCTGTATGATGTCAAATGTCATTAAGAACAGAAATATCAGTAAGCATGAACAGAAATATCAGTAAGCAAAACAGTGCACAGAAAGCTGGAAAAGCCAGAAGAGTCAACAGTGGTGGACCCATGCATACACTTATAATTATGACCCCAACCAGCAGTTGTCATGAATTCGATATCTACTGTTGAGCCATGCAGACTATAAGAACAGATGTTCCTGTTGGATTAAATGTCTTGTAGGTAAAAGAGATTTCAGTCACAGTGTTGGTCCTGCAAAGGTTGTATTTGAACCTCATGTTTCTGCGAGGAAAAATATGCATGAAAGGTGTTTATTGGTATCGCATCAAAAACCCCATAAACGAAAATAATATTGAGAATATGTAAAGTTGCATGACTTATTTATTATCTTTGTGCAGATTATGCTAGTGAAAGTGATTCAGATCACGAGGGAATGGGGATCCGTGAAATTTGGAAGACCGATGAAGAAACGGACATGGAGAGCCTGGACAGCGAACAGGAAGACCCACTCAAGTAGGCTGCACTGATCACAATACACTGGAGTCTCATTATAACATGCTTGGTTATAATATGAAGTTTGATATAACATGGTTGGCACAGTTTAATCCCATATTTAATTCACCTATAGAAATTTAAGTCTTTATGACATGAACTATTTATCAGGGACTTTTTTATATGGCTCACAAAGGCAGATTTTTAAAGATTGTGTGGTCCATAATGGCATGGTGGCCAATTAATTGGTTACAAGCGCTTGGCCTGTGACGCAGAGAGTTCGACCCTGTGTCGAGGCAGTTACTGTGTAGGGCGTTGAGTATGTCCTTCACTCACAATTGCTGGGCACCATCGATGTTCTGCTGTATGGTCATGTGTGCACTTCTGAACTTAGGAAGGAGGGAATATCAAATACAGTTGTATTGTTATTTAGCTTTAGTTGGGTAAAAAATACAATGCACTTGAATCCTGTACATTTGAGTTCAGCTTGCTCTGCATTGTTTGATGAACTCATTGTTCTCGTTTTGGAAACCTCCACAATGCTGCACTTCAGTTGGGAAAATTAGATTAACTTAAAATCAAACAGGATTTGTTGATGTATAAGTTTATGCATGACAAAAAGTTTCTTAACAATGTTTTCACTGCAACAGCAAAGAGCACAGTCTGTCTGTGTCTTCATGCCAGAAACCAATGAGTAGCTGCTGACTGGTCCTTTTGAATTGCTGGCCCATGTACCTGTAAACACTTCTTTTTCTAGTAAGGAGGCTAAAAGTCTCAAATTTATTTCAAGACGCTTCATTGTGGTGTTTTAAAGGCATGCTGGAGTCTACACAGCAGAAGAAGTTGCTTCGATCCTTCGAGACAAGTTGATCCGCCTTCAGTCTCTGTACATCGATCAGTTCCGTTTCTTACACCACATGCTACGAGAAAAGCGACGAAAGTATCTGCATGGGTTGAGCGAGCTCGAGGGAACGAAAATCCCTGGTAAGAAATGGCTTTATGAAACTCAGGGACAGTTCTTAACGGTCATCACAGGATCGCTCATGACTTGTGGAACAGATGGGTAATTTATTAGGACGATATTAGTAATTTCATTGATATCAGGAAGATATTAATAATTTATTGATATCAGGCAGATATTTGTAATGTTATTATATCAGGATATTAATAATTTATTGATACCAGGAAGATGTTAGTAATTTTGTATTATATAAAATGATTCGTAATGTGTCTGTCCTGTTTGGCAGCGATTGGAATGTTCTGATGCAGTGTGCAATTACATAATAACTGTACTCACCTTCATGTTGCTGGTAGTCTCTAGGCTTGGATTGGTCATGATCAATCAGCCACACTAAGAAGGGTTTGTATGGTCATGGGCTTAGTTTGTTTATGTTCTGACATGTATAAAAAGATAGGTCAAATATTTTTCAGAGATTAAAGAAGAGAGAGGTCATTATCATTAAATTTAAGAGGAAGTGATGGAAGCATGTAATGTGATAGTTCAGTTAACGAGACCTTGGAATGTTGACAAGTAACATCTTCCAGATCATGTTGTGTTGTTTATCAAAGATAGTATTTTCTGAATTTCTTGTGTTCCATAGCTGTCGAAGAGTCACTGACAACAAATCTTTCAGAGAGAGCAGCCCACCACAAACTGTACGCTTTGAAACGATATCAGAGATGCTTTGGCAAGGTATAATTCATGCTGGCAGGTTATAAATTGTTTTTGCATGATGTAATCAGATTTGACCAGGTATAATCAGTTGTTTGCCCATGACCAAGTCAAATGAATATTCATCTTCCTTGGCTTTTTATGGACATTTTATTGATGGAAGCCTTGGCAGTGTACGAATATGCTCAAATTTACTATACACATAAATATTTACGACTCATAGGCACAGCAATTTAGGTCGAGTCACAGTTATGGTAGAGTTCAACTAGCGATTTCTCAAAAGTGATCATGAAGAAACCCACATCTTCAAAAACTTGTAACCTTTTTACTATTTATTCATTTTACAATTTTAGTCCAATCCAGTGCAATGGCTAACCCAGTTTTGATATTTTTATCTGATGTGAGGGTTTTTCTGGCACTGTACAGTTTTTTAAGTAAAAATAATCCCATATTTAAATATTCCCATTGATTTTATATTTAAGCCATGTAAAGTAGACTGTGAAGTTTTTAATCTTTTCCTGCTGTACAGAGGTGACCATGATAGCACTGTTAGAAATTCTGTAATTAGCCTATGCAATGAGACTAAATCGACAGATGTTTTTATTAAATGCAATTGCCTGTAATTTTCAGGAGGCTTTGCTTCATCGTCAGTGCAAAGAACGTCGCATTGCCTTCTCTGAAGGTGCCAATTACAAAGCACCTGCCTTTCCAGAATGCATTGCCCTCAAAGACGATGGCACCAAGTGCACAACACGCACCGTGCCATTGGCAAAGCACTGCGTAGACCGTATCCTTGTGCTGGCAATGGTTTGTGCAATGGATGTGTGCAGTTAGTGTCATTACATATGGCATGATGCTTGTAATTATGCTGAAGATTAATATTATGATTACAAATATTTTTAATGAGCGTAAGGTCACACAGAAATGCGAATCTGAGGCGAGGTTAGTCAGTTGCCAGCTGAAGCGCTGTTAGATATCAAATTCTTGAAAGCCAGTTAAAAATAGTGAGTTTTGAGGCGGTTCTTAACCCTTGGACTACCAAGGTTTTTTTGTGACATCGGCTACCAAGGACACCACCCCCCCTGGATTTCGTGTTTGGTTTCACATATCATAACTTGTAATATAGCAATGGATTCAGCATTCATTTCTGCACAGAATGGTATATTTAGTTGTACATTATGTGAATGCACCTCGAAATTACATCACTTTTAACAACGGAACCCATTAATTAGCAATATTTTATATTATTGCGCACATTTTGTACTTTTTGGATAAACAAATATAAGATTATGTGTGTTTTGAAACTAATCTATGTATAAAAGATACACACAATCATCCCTACACATGTTTATATAGTATAAATGTACATCCATACATATATATCCATACATATATAGGCCTATCGGTTTACGTTGTAATGCTGTATTCAGCCATTTTCACACAGATTACAGCGTATTATTATTTATTTTGATCACTTCCGGTATTCAAAAGACAAAGATGTAGGTATGCAAATGAAGCCCTACATTCCCTCTAAAGAGAGGTTCTTAACCGGTGTGTCGCGACACACTAGTGTGTCGCGAATCGACCGGCGGTGTGTCGCGTAAACATGGTGTGTCGTTGGTGTGTCGCGAAGAATTGGTGTGTCGCTAATTCTCACAGCATGCGTCAGTCACTCTTGCATTACATTGACTTACTTACTTTAGCAGTTTAGTGGACGTAGGCTGTGACAATTCGTAGCACTCTTTATATATTTTATTTGATCGAAATCTGGGGCGGCTATGCAGTGTTTACCTTATACATGTAGGCTACAATTATTGTTTACTGTTACACAAACCCTCTGCAGTCTGCAGTACACACGTTTCCGACCGCGCCGATGAAAACATTTACCCGTTACCATGACATTCGAAATGGACAAATTTATCATAAGAAAACGAAAATATAGCGAATCTAAAACTCATTACGCAGAATCAGATTTTGGTAGCTGTAGCCCTAATGTGAATTAGTTGATAATTTGATAAGTTATATTTCGCAATGAAATGTAACAAACTGGTCGGAGGTGCTTCCTCAGTCAGCTTACATATTGCACTTATGCAAACTGTGGATCCTCGTTTTAATATGATCCAAAGAAATATCCAGGAGCAAAATTCCATTAACTGTTTGGCCTACTAAGACCTAAGTTAACATAGAGTCGTAGGAACGACGTAAAATCGAAGAATTAGATCAATAGAATTAGAATTTTAGAATCATTAGAAACTAGAAAGCATTCAGTGTCAACATTATCATTAATTAAAAATGTTAACAATTAAAAATTTTAAATAAATGAATTGGTTTAACTTTAACATTTTTTGTTTTAACCATATTCACATATTATTATTGCATGGTGTGTCGCCAAATTTATTTGCAAGTTTAGGTGTGTCGTGAGCCAAAAAAGGTTAAGAACCTCTGCTCTAAAGAATGGTATCTTTGTTTCTCTTCCAGGAAGACAAATGAATACGCTACAGACAAAAACTAAGGGGGGAGTGCTTCCATTCAGCCATTTTTCACGCATATTACGCGTATTATTATTTATTTTGATCACTTCCGGTTTTCATAAGACAAAGATGTAGGTATGCAAATGAAGCCCTGCATTCCCTCTAAAGAATGGTATAATTGTTTCTCTTCTAGGAAGAATAGTCAATAAGCTATAGTCGAAAAACTAAGGGGGTGGTATCCACCCCTCTGGTGCCTCCGGTATATCAGGTATAACTTTTGAATGGCGTGGGCTACCACCATGATGTTTACCTCAAAATGTGCGCCAATGAATCTGCTACAGCTACCTAAAATGCAAAAATTATATTCCATATGAAAAAAATTATGCTTAAAAACGTAGTGGGGGGGTGGTAAATACCCCTTTGTAGCCTGAGGGTTAAAGGAAGAGAAAGAGTTAGAACTTCGGACAAAGTTTGGTAGTCGGTTCCACTCTTTAGGGGCAGGAAAATGGATAAATGACATATAGATCTATAATTATGGTGCTTGTGTGCAGTGATATTTAGAGTTCTAAACTAATTTGCAAACTTCTACAATGCCATGATGAAATTTTACAAGCATTAATTAGTTATTGCAATGCAGAAGTATAATCCTTATTCGACAGAACCAGTTGAAATCCTTGAGGCCTTTGAGACTGGAACACAGGTCATGGGTCGTAAGACATCTAAAATATGTGACTTCAACCCAGCCATTGACACTGGTCACAGATTTGCACTGGTTTGATGATGTTTAATGATATGTAGATTTGTTGTGGTGGATGATTTTTAGATTTATGGTGGTGTGATGATGGTGCTTAATGACATGTTATTTAGATTTTGGGTGGTGGTGGTGGATGATAAAGATGGTAATATTAATAATCTTCATTTATTAATTCAAACTGACACACAAGCAGTATGATTACCAGTCATAGTATTAATGGATGATTACAAGTTATTACAGGAGTTAAATCTAACTGTATGGTAGCCTTGCAAGGCGCCAATCTGTCCTACTGCTCATTTTATCAGTGCCACCTGGTGAATGAAAAGCTGAGTCAACCTTTTTGAGGGTAGCGGGAAATCGATCCCTCATCTGCTCTTCATGCCCAAGTGTTACCATTACCCTAAACCCCATACCCAAATGGTGGTGATGATTTAGGTGAGCTGATGATAACAGTGAATCAGAAGCATATTATTTGAGCATAATTTTGAATGCTTGTCGTTATATGGTAGTTCTATGTTAAATGTGAAAACATAATGTTATTGTGCATCTTGACCACACCATAAAAGATATAACATACGATTCACGTCAAGTGTTGTTCAGGCTGTGTGACCATGGAAGCATCTGCCGTCGCTGTGTGGTTGCCACTGACGACACGATGACCTGCGACCTTCACCGTCAGCTGCAGCCATTGGTTTACAGATTCAGCAAAAAGCAGGAAGAGGTGATCGTCTGATTATCATGTGTCTATTTATGTTTGTTTGTATCTTTGTATGTATTCATGTTGTATCAATAAATCTAAGATAGCGCCTTTTAAGTGCCTAGCAAAAACACTGCACATTTGTCTGTCTAACAGGCACGCTTTAAGGTAAACACAAATGTATACTGGATGAAGTCAAGTGAGACAGGTTGTTAAGGGGCCATCCATTTGCTTGGAATGGAGGGGACGGGGGAAAACCTGAAACCTGGGTTCAGTCAGCATTTGAGTCTGGTAGACGCTGGACAAACTTTTTAAAGTTACGCAGCTTAATATTTCTTTGATGTGGCCAGACAACGGTGTTGGACTATCTTTTTGTATTAAACACGTTAATATTATTAATCCTTGATTGTCTTTGAGTGGATTACATATAGACCATTCTATAGGATTTGGGGGTGCATCAAGCGTACGTACGCAGGTGGGAGTGTAAAAAAGTATCAGGGAGGAGAGGGGCTAATTTTTCCTGATTTCTGCATACATACTAAATGGATGGCCCCTAATGCAGCAGGAGACTGTTCCAAGAGATCTGTTTAATGTGTGAAAAAGCAGAGTGAGATCAAATTGAAGTGCAGCGCCTGTGTATCCACTCAGGTGCTACGTTAATGTCTGGACTACTTTACCGTGCTGAAGTGCTGTTATTTTGGTTGCAGGTAGAGATGAAGGACGAGCCTGTAGATGTCGTTGGAATCTCGGACTTGCACGGTGACCTGTGCCATGACCTTTCATTTGACCTGAGCGGTCAGTCGCTTTTGGGAGAGACGAATTCGTCTCCGGATGCAAATACAGCTTCGCAGAGGGCGTCTTAGATTTGGCTTTCCTCTGAAAATCCAAGTACTGCTTTCTGTGACATGGCTGAAATATCGCTCGATTAAATTATACAATGTGGACTCGTTCATGCGTTCCCTGTTTACATGGGATTCTGTTTACCGTGAAGTGCTTTGTCCTCCAAAGCTATTAACATAACACCTTATTGGTTAACATGCTGTAGAGGAACTGCTGTGTAGCACGGAATATTAACTTTAAAGCATCCATTTTTATGTGTGGTCTGATTTACACACTGTATTGTAGGTGTGTCCTTTAACAACTTCATGTTATTAATGAGTACAGTACACTGTATTATAGTCAATGGGAGACAAAGCCGGATTGTTGAACAGGGACTGTAACCAACTGCCTAAAACCATGTTTGACTAAGAGGCCACACAAGGCAAGCCAAGCACTAAAGGACTGCTTCCGCTATTTACTGGATTCATGGCACTGACAGCTTATTATGGTTACAAGCTGTAAGCCTCGTCTCTGCCTCCAGAGATTGTAATTAGATTTTAATATGAATCGGGTGACTAGAGTAAATTCTAACTATCTTTGAGACTTGATTCTGTACTGTAATCATCGACCCTGACATCTGGGTCAAATAGTTGTTGCAGTACAGCCTGTGCGCTGACTTTGGTTGGGTACCATTTGGTTACTATGTTGGTTTGTTGAACTAGTCTTCTGTGTAATACACGTGCTAAGAGGTAAGATGGACTGTTGCGTGAGGTCGTTTGACCAAGTTCAATTAAATTGATCATGGTACTTTAACCAATGCGACCGTATCATCAAGGATTGCTAATGGCAATCTTATCTTGTTCCAGGTTTGAGATGAATCACTTGTGCTTTATTTATGTTCAACACTTGAGCATGCTGTATTGTTCATTGGTAAAATTGTAATCAACAGCACCGTACATAATAGGGAGACCAGGGCAAGAGAGGCCCTTTTTAGAACACATTCTATTTTCTATATTTTTTAAAATATACAACGTAATGCCACAATTTTTCATAGGCATGTTGGCAACTCACAAAACTTACAGAAATGCCTTGAAAATTGACTATGTAATAAAATATTTTTGCAAAATACGCCAAAACATAAAGTGAAAATGCCACTCTTACACCTACACCTTGGGCAAAAGTGGCATTGCCTACTCAAGCAGTTGGACAAGTTTGACATGAAGGCAATGCTAATGGTAATTGAGCAACAAATGCAACAACTATCAGTGACTCCTAGAGGCAATGGCTATGACACTTAACTTTTGTTATAAATTGGTTTACCGTTACATATCAATAACTCACAAGAACGTTCATTTTACACCATGCCAATGATCCTGGTATGTGCACTGGTCTTAACTGGAATTGAGACCATGCCAGTGATCTTTCGTTCTGGTCTTACTGGGTTTTACACCATGCCAATGATCCTTGAGTGTGCAGTGGTCTTTTTGGAATTTAGATCATGCCAGTGGTCTTTGATTCTGGTCTTACTGGGTTTTACACCATGCCAATGATCCTTGAATATGCACGGGTCTTACTGGAATTGAGACTATGCCAGTGATCTTTTGTTCTGGTCTTACTGGGTTTTACACCATGCCAATGATCCTCCTGTATGCACTGGTCTTATTGGAATTTAGACCATGCCAGTGTTCTTTCATTTTGGGCTCACTGGCTTTTACACCATGCCAATGATCATTGTGTATTCACTGGTTTATTGGAATTGAGACCATGCCAGGATCTTTGATTATGGTCTTACTGGGTTTTACACCATGCCAATGATCCTTGAGTGTGCAGTGGTCTTTTTGGAATTTAGATCATGCCAGTGGTCTTTGATTCTGGTCTTACTGGGTTTTACACCATGCCAATGATCCTTGAATATGCACTGGTCTTACTGGAATTGAGACTATGCCAGTGATCTTTCATTTTGGTCTCACTGGCTTTTACACCATAATAATAATAATAACAGTGACAATTTATATGGCGCCGTAACACAGCCATGCCGTTACAAGGGCGCCTGATTTTACACCATGCCAATGATCATTGTGTATTCACTGGTTTATTGGAATTGAGACCATGCCAGGATCTTTGATTATGGTCTTACTGGGTTTTACACCATGCCAATGATCCTTGAGAACGCACTGGTCTTATTGGAATTTAGACCATGCCAGTGATCTTTAATTACAGTCTTACTGGGTTGACACCATGCCAATGATCCTTGTGTATTCACTGGTCTTATTGGAATTTAGACCATGCCAGTGTTATTTCATTCTGGTCTCCCTGGTTTTTACGCCATGCCAATGATTCTCCTGTATGCAGTGGTCTTATTGGAATTTAGACCATGCCATTAATCTTTATGGGTTTTACACCATGCCAATGATCCTTGAGTATGTGGTGAGTATTCACTGGTCTTACTGGAATTTAGACCATGCCAGTGTTCTTTCATTCTGGTCTCACTGGGTTTTACACCATGCCAATGATCCTTGAGTATGCACTGGTCTTACTGGAATTTAGACCATGCCAGTGTTCTTTCATTCTGGTCTCCCTGGTTTTACGCCATGCCAATGATTCTCCTGTATGCAGTGGTCTTATTGGAATTTAGACCATGCCATTAATCTTTATGGGTTTTACACCATGCCAATGATCCTTGAGTATGTGGTGAGTATTCACTGGTCTTACTGGAATCTAGACCATGCCAGTGATCTTTGATTCTGGTCTTACTTTGTTTTACACAATGTCAATAATACTTGTGTGTGCACTGGTCTTACTAGGATTGAGACTATGCCAGTGATCTTTTGTTCTGGTCTTACTGGGTTTTACACCATGCCAATGATCCTTGAGTATGCACTGGTCTTATTGGAATTTAGACCATGCCAGTGTTCTTTCATTTTGGTCTCACTGGCTTTTACACCATCTCCAATGATCCTTGAGTATGCAGTGGTCTTTTTAAAATTTAGACCATGCTTGTGGTCTTTGATTCTGGTCTTACTGGGTTTTACACCATGCCATTGATCCTTGACTAGGCACTGGTCTTACTGTAATTTAGACCATGCCAGTGATCTTTAATTACAGTCTTACTGGGTTGACACCATGCCAATGATCCTTGTGTATTCACTGGTCTTATTGGAATTTAGACCATGCCAGTGTTATTTCATTCTGGTCTCCCTGGTTTTTACGCCATGCCAATGATTCTCCTGTATGCAGTGGTCTTATTGGAATTTAGACCATGCCATTAATCTTTATGGGTTTTACACCATGCCAATGATCCTTGAGTATGTGGTGAGTATTCACTGGTCTTACTGGAATTTAGACCATGCCAGTGATCTTTGATTCTGGTCTTACTTTGTTTTACACAATGTCAATGATACTTGTGTGTGCACTGGTCTTACTAGGATTGAGACTATGCCAGTGATCTTTTGTTCTGGTCTTACTGGGTTTTACACCATGCCAATGATCCTTGAGTATGCACTGGTCTTATTGGAATTTAGACCATGCCAGTGTTCTTTCATTTTGGTCTCACTGGCTTTTACACCATCTCCAATGATCCTTGAGTATGCAGTGGTCTTTTTGAAATTTACACCATGCCTGTGCTCTTTGATTCTGGTCTTACTGGGTTTTACACCATGCCAATGATCCTTGACTATGCACTGGTCTTACTGTAATTTAGACCATGCCAGTGATCTTTAATTACAGTCTTACTGGGTTGACACCATGCCAATGATCCTTGTGTATTCACTGGTCTTATTGGAATTTAGACCATGCCAGTGTTATTTCATTCTGGTCTCCATGGTTTTTACGCCATGCCAATGATTCTCCTGTATGCAGTGGTCTTATTGGAATTTAGACCATGCCATTAATCTTTATGGGTTTTACACCATGCCAATGATCCTTGAGTATGTGGTGAGTATTCACTGGTCTTACTGGAATTTAGACCATGCCAATGATCTTTGATTCTGGTCTTACTTTGTTTTACACAATGTCAATGATACTTGTGTGTGCACTGGTCTTACTAGGATTGAGACTATGCCAGTGATCTTTTGTTCTGGTCTTACTGGGTTTTACACCATGCCAATGATCCTTGAGTATGCACTGGTCTTATTGGAATTTAGACCATGCCAGTATTCTTTCATTCTGGTCTCCCTGGTTTTTACACCATGCCAATGATTCTCCTGTATGCAGTGGTCTTATTGGAATTTAGACCATGCCATTAATCTTTATGGGTTTTACACCATGCCAATGATCCTTGAGTATGTGGTGAGTATTCACTGGTCTTACTGGAATTGAGATCATGCCAGTGATCTTTGATTCTGGTCTTACTTTGTTTTACACAATGTCAATGATACTTGTGTGTGCACTGGTCTTACTAGGATTGAGACTATGCCAGTGATCTTTTGTTCTGGTCTTACTGGGTTTTACACCATGCCAATGATTCTTCTGTATGCACTCGTCTTAACTGGAATTTAGACCATGCCATAAATCTTTTGAAATGGTCTTACTGGGTTTTACACCATGCCAATGTTCCTTGAGTATGCATTGAATTTACTGGAATTTACACCATGCCAATGATCCTTGAGTATTCACTGGTCTTACTGGAATTTAGACCATGCCAGTGATCTTTGATTCTGGTCTTAGTTCGTTTTACACCATGCCAATGATCCTTGTGTATGCACTGGTACACTGGTATGCACTTTTATTTAGACCATGCCATTTAACGTTTATTTTGGTCTCACTGTGTTTTTCACCGTGACAATGATCATTGTGTATGCACTGATCTTGACTGGAATTAACACCATGCCAGTGATCTTTGATTCTGGTCTTACTGGGTTAACACCATGCCAATGATCCTTGTGTTTGCTCTGATGATATTGCTGATAAGACTGATCTTTTTATTTTGGTCTTGCTGGATTTTACACCATGCCAAATGATCCTTTAATACATAGATTAGTTTCAAAACACACATAATCTTATATTTGTTTATCCAGAAAGTAAAATGTACGCAATAATATACAATATTGCTAATTAATGGGTTCCGTTGTTAAAAGTGATATAATTTCGAGGTGCATTCACATAATGTACAACTAAATATACCATTCTGTGCAGAAATGAATGCTGAATCCATTGCTATATTACAAGTTATGATATGTGAAACCAAACATGAAATCCAGGGGGGTGGTAACCACCCCCCTTGGTAGCCAGTGTTACAAAAAGCTTGGTAGCCCTAGGGTTAGAATTAGCTACTGCATAAGCTGAGCATATCGATCATACAGTGTCGATGGGAAGATAAGGAAGCGATGGAGAGGTCTGGCTGCATATGCACTAGCGCTATAGAAGTTGCCAATTAATACAACTGGTATAGCTCGTCCTTTTTCGTTGATTTGCAATCAGGGACGGTAATCATCGACATGAACAGCATAGCGATCCTTGAAACTTTGAACGGCCTAAGACTAAACGCTTAACAATCGATACACATTATATATATATCAACCTAAAGAACACCTGTGCTCATTATATATGCAAAACACTTGTTCACAATATAGATTCATCCATGCATGATACATGCATAGGCCTACCTAAATAGCCCTACATACAGCAAACCTTTAATCAGAATAATCGAATGCGTGGTCATTAATTCTTAGAATCATACTGTGGTCCGCTTTCTCGTCACCACAACGGTTGACGTTAGAGGAGGGTACATCGATAGTCACGACCCTCCGACTGGCAGATCTATTTTTAAACCCCGTCGGTAAAATACCTCGCTTTGGTAATTCCCGGAAGAGACGCTTTTATAGCCGTGGCCTATAATTGACTCGCGAGACGAACAGTGCGATTGCAAACCTATTATAGCAGATTTTCGAGAGAGTTTTGCTCTACAGTGTCCAAAATTTTAAGCTTTATTCAGTCCTACAAAGCATAATTTTATTCACATCTTGTCTGAGCGTAGACGTGACAACATTTATTATTATTACTAATTTATTAGAAAGAACTTCAAGGTGAGTACAATTGGTCTTGTTTATTTACTAATTTTACTTACTTAGGCCTATTCTCTTCCTTGTTCATTTACATCTTACAAGTAATTGTCGGTTTACCGCACTAACTAACGTTTTTATTACAAGCTCAGTAGACAAGTACTGGCTGGTGTCAAAGCACATTCACTGTCGTATGATCTCAAGCACTTGTTGTCTAATCGCCCGAATGGATGATAGATCCATTCGACTATGGACGTTAGCGTTAGACTCTGCTTACACAGAATATGCCCTGTTTGGATGAGCGCATTCTCACTGCATCGCATTCTGTTTTTTAAGAGTTTACGTGAAAGAAAACCTTTCACATTTCTTGAATTTCAAGGAATGGCATATATCAGAACTCTTAATACAGCGCATTTTTAGTATCTCTTAAAAGCGCTTTCTCTACGCAGGCCTCTACGATGTTCTAAGTCTTTTACAACTAAACTATTACACCAGGTAGCAAAACAATGCACAGTAAATTAGGAAAAGAGTCAAAAATGGCGGACCCACGCACACGCCAAGTGTGATGGCACAGTATCTTCTTACAAAGTTACACATTTGATTTACTTCATCCTACAAAGCGTAGGACCCTGGAAAAGTTGCTCGCCCATAATTGTCTGTGAAGAAGGCAATGGAAACCACGTCACTCGTCTCATCCCTGGGTGGCATAAAAGCCAATGGACCTGACCTCGGGAAGAGAACTCATCATCATAATCATCATTCTATCTTATCATATCGGACGATACCCGATGTTATCTGACTGACCCAGGATCTCGACCTGGGATCGAACCTATAACCTAACTTTCACTGTCGATTTTTCTTCTGACTCTGCGTCTCTCTAGAAGCTTTTATAGGAGACTTCGCTTTCTTTAGGCGCTATAGAAATCTCGAAATTACGATTACAATTACGATAATGATCTTTCTTTCTTCTGTTAATCGTCAGGCTCACGAAACTATTTGTATCTCATTAGGTTAGACGATATCTTCTACTATTCTAAGATGATCAGCAGCCACTGCGACCACTACGCTGACCACCCACCTCACTACCAAGGTGGTCTCGACCAAGACTCCCGATGCCAGACAGTCGTCATACAACAAGGGCCTGGGCCATATCCCTACGGAACAATCCCTGGGACGACCATTGTTATCCAGCAAGGACGACCCTACGCGCGCATCAAAGGCAAGGGCTTCGTGGCCCTCGGAGCGTTCCTCCTGATTGTCTCCTTCGCCCTGCTCATCTGCGGTGCACTCAGCATAACAGGAGCCATCGGAGGGTAACAGACGCTTTGTGTTCAACTGTCATCTCTTGCCTCTGTTTCTTTCGGTCGAATACTGATAATTTTGGATTATTATTCTGGTTATTGCTGCTGTTACTACTTCTATACTAGAACATCTACTACTACTTCTATCACTGCAAAAAACTACTACTACTATGACTACTGCTACTACTACTACCACCACCACCACCACCACCACCACCACCACCACCACCACCTCCACCACCACCACAACTACCACCACCACCACTAAATGATGGTGATGATGATTATAATGATGACGACTTCGACGGTGATGAAGATGATGATTATGGTGATGATGATTATGACGATGATGATGATGATGGTGATGCTAACTATGCTAACTGTGATGCTTATCAACGACATCCTGAACTCTATGATAGCATATTTCATGTAATAAATACTCAAAGGTTCGTCCGATGATGTTGCTGAGCCAAATTGAAAACACGTTCTCAAAGCCCGTTTCAGGAATAATTCATATCGTGTCATACCTGGCTGTAGCAGGTAGCATTCACTGCCATGTATACAGACTTGACATGTGGCTTTCACGATCAATATGAGAGGCCGCTGGTAAGACCTGCATCAACAATGTCATTATAGCACAACAAACATAATGCCATAGGATTGTTGGGGGCCCGATAGCGCATTGGATAACATCTGGCACAGAGACCGAGAGGTACCGAGTTCGAGCCCCCGTTGGGCGGATTTGCTTTGTAGGCTGCTATTAGCGCCGTGTATTGCAGGCTGTCTGTTCTGTTAGTAGTTAAGATTTAAATTGCATAACATGTAAATGTACAGCGCATTGCGTTTGTCAGGCGCTTCTATAAAGAAAAGATTATTATTATTAGATACCTGCAGCCCAAATTAGCCCTCGGGCTACCAGGGGGGGGGTGGTGGTTGCCACCCACCCCTACGTTTTTATGCATAATTTTTTCCCATATGGAATATAATTTTTGCATTTTAGGTAGCTGTAGCAGATTCATTGGCGCACATTTTGAGGTAACCATCATGGTGGTAGCCCACGCCATTCAAAAGTTATACCTGATATACCCGAGGCACCAGGGGGGTGGATACCACCCCTTGGTTTTTCGACTATAGCTTATTGACTATTCTTCCTAGAAGAGAAGCAGTTATACCATTCTTTAGAGGGAATTTAGGGCTTCATTTTCATACCTACATCTTTGTCTTATAAAAATCGGAAGTAATCAAAATAAATAATAATACGCGTAATATGCGTTAAAAATGGCTGAATGGAAGCACTCCCCCTTAGTTTTTTGTCTGTAGCGTATTCATTTGTCTTCCTGGAAGAGAAACAAAGATGCCATTCTTTAGAGGGAATGTAGGGCTTCATTTGCATACCTACATCTTTGTCTTTTGAATACCGGAAGTGATCAAAATAAATAATAATACGCGTAATCTGTGTGAAAATGGCTGAATACAGCATTACAACGTAAACCGATATATATGTATGGATATATATGTATGGATGTACATTTATACTATATAAACATGTGTAGGGATGATTTTGTGTATCTTTTATACATAGATTAGTTTCAAAACACACATAATCTTATATTTGTTTATCCAAAAAGTACAAAATGTACGCAATAATATACAATATTGCTAATTAATGGGTTCCGTTGTTAAAAGTGATGTAATTTCGAGGTGCATTCACATAATGTACAACTAAATATACCATTCTGTGCAGAAATGAATGCTGAATCCATTGCTATATTACAAGTTATGATATGTGAAACCAAACACGAAATCCAGGGGGTGGTAACCACCCCCTTGGTAGCCAGTGTTACAAAAAGCTTGGTAGCCCTAGGGTTAGAATTAGCTACTGCATAAGCTGAGCATATCGATCATACAGTGTCGATGGGAAGATAAGGAAGCGATGGAGAGGTCTGGCTGCATATGCACTAGCGCTATAGAAGTTGCCAATTAATACAACTGGTATAGCTCGTCCTTTTTCGTTGATTTGCAATCAGGGACGGTAATCATCGACATGAACAGCATAGCGATCCTTGAAACTTTGAACAGACATGGGCAAAAGAATATACTTACTTACTTACTTACTTACTTATTAACTTAATTACTTATTTACTTAAGATGAAGGAAGTTTCTGGATTGAAAGCCTTGTTTTGCTCATCTAACATGGCAACTTACGAAATGTGCAAAATAGACCTATTAAGTCTTCCGTCAGTGTTGTTATAAGGGAGCCATGCATGTTGACAATTAATATACTTTCCAACATTCAGACACACGACGGTCGGTTTAAACAGTAGAAGAGCTGTAAGTTTCTTTTCTCGCTTAGGTTCAACATGCTTTGAAATTCTTAGCATTTCCTATTGCGTGGTGCTTCTGCGGCGGAAAATGCAGCCACGCAACCCGCGAAAACTTACCTTCTGCGGCGGAAATTTTTTCACATTTTATCTAAAACGACTCTAACCCTAACCCTGACCCTAACCGACCCTCACGACGCCAATATATAGGAAGTAACGCATTTGAGCAAGGATAAATCCTCGGCGAAAGATTTGAACTGGCCAGACGTCCGCCATTTTAAGATATTTTAAAGTTGCATGTGCGGCGCATGCGTGACGCATGCGCAAAAACGGGTTTCAGCCGCAGAAGTAAAATTTTCGTTTATTTTGTGGCGGTATCTTCCGCCGCAGAAGATTTATCCTTTCCTATTCTGTATACTGTCTTGCTAAAACACAAGAGTTGTCTGTAGGTCTGGATTTGCTGGACATCTTTGGATCTTTCTTTTAGGTTAAAACTGATGCAACCCAGTCAGTTCGAAACCGATAGTTCATGCATTGAATTCATCCGCCTTCGAGAAGCGTATCTCGAAGACCAGCTACAAATCGAGGGCTGAGAAATATAAGGCTCTATGTCCAAAAAGTACAATTCCGAGATATTCGAATTTGAAAGTTCAGCATACAAACACAAAAAGAATATTGAAAATATTACAAGTGTAACTGACTGCTTTTGTTCTTTTATTAGTACAGTAACATTGTACAGAGCAAAAGGCTGCAAACAAAAGGCGCAAAATTTTTTATGAATTTTTGTAAAGAATGCCCCATGTATAAAATGGACATAGAGCCATATAACACTCAATGTACAGAATGTGAGGGCTGAGAATTATAAGTTATAATCCATTAAACACCGAACAAACATAACAGTCTTAAAGGTTGAATTAGAGTGGGAGCATGAGACAAACAGATTTCTTATTCTCAATGTGTTTTGCGGTTAAAGCACCTTGTGGATCCATGATTTTAGCAGACATTCAGATAATAAATATAAATCATTGGCTTGATTTTAGCGTTTTCTGAGCCACTTTTGGATATAAGAGTAAAATAATTCTCAATGTTGTTAATGCAACGTTGTAATAGGACCTAACTGATCTAGATTTTTCTGTTGTTAATTTATTGTGATGCTCTTAATAGCAGCAGCTCGTAGTAACATTACATTTATAGAATGGTTTGGAGCAATTGAGGAGAAATTATCATGTGAATGTTATTACATTGTTCTTTCACAGTACTGTTCAAGGTTGAAAGATGTTGCTATTGGCTGTTTTCTTTTCAGATTTTGTTAATGTCATCATGTGTAGCTTTTGATGCTGCTGAATGCTTTCCTTTCATGCTAATATTTCTGTTATCTTGTTGACCAAAATTGCCACTGACTGTTTTCCTTTCCTATTTTTTTTAGTGTCATCCTGCTTGGCTTATGAATGTTTTCCTTTCTTGCTAATATTTCTGTTATCTGCTTGACCAAAGTTGCTACTGACTGTTTTCCTTTCTTATTTTTGTTATTGTCATCCTGTTTGGCTTCTGATGATGCACGAACATCCCTGGAATTGACCGCATGTCTCGCATAACATGAAATCTTTTACAGACTAAAATTTACAGTACATGTGTCTCCTTCAAAGTGAAATGTTTCGTCTGTTGGTACGAGTGACTGTAACTGTTTGTTGGTCCATATTTAGTCGGACCTTATTTTGCAAGTCTTCTTGACTAAGACACCGATTATACATAATTAACAAGCACAGAGTTTAGTAATTTGCAGTGCATAGTTAGTTAATGCTACGGTTAAATCTACAGAAGAGTTAACGAATGAGTGTTAAAGCATCGACGTCTATTCGATGTGTTAAAGGTACGGCTTGACTCAGCCTATATAATGAGCAGTGCACTCTACAAATCATTCAAAACTATAGACATACCACGTATAATTTATACAGTGAAGAACTCTTGAATTAAACTATATGTAAAATTATTATTTTATCCCCCTTCATCCTGTGAGAGAGCTAGAAATTCTAAATCAGTACAATTCTCCGTAATACCCGATGTGAACGAGCCGCCACTTTGTTGACATAGAGCCTAATAGGCCTAATACTGAATAGATTCACATCACGTGGCTTGAATGCAGCGATCTTATTTGCTGAAGGACATAGAGCCTAATAATTCTCAAAAAGATGGAAATGTGTGACATAGAGCTTTATAACTTTCAAAATATCTCAACTTCTAAACAAGCTACAAACTAGTGTCTCGGTCACTCGGTGGACATAGAGCTCTGAAAAAAGATCTTTCCAATGCTACCAATAACTCAAAAATGCTATATAGTGGACATAGAGCCTTATAATTCTCAGCCCTCGAAATATCTACAGAGATGTAATGTAATTTAATGCAAATTTTCGAACATTTCTCAGCTCCACCCAAAAGCCGCGTCAGGGAGACCAGCTCAATCACCAGAGTTACATCAAATCAATTCCGCAATATCCAGGTTGTTTTTTTCGTTCCAGGTCAGAATCCGATGTGACCTCACGATTTCACTTACAATTTCATTGTGCTCAAAACCTGAAATGGGTTTCTGATTAAGAAGTTCTGTTAATTTTGTCTTACAGGATTGATGATTTTTTTCGTACACCTGTGTCGATATCACTGTTCGGCTTCGGTGGAATGATTCTCTTGGCGGGACTCTGCTTCATCATTCCGGCGGCTCGATATGAGATGAATAAGAACAGACAACCCCATCAAACGGTGAGCATATCAAGGTCACAATGCAACAACTTTAGATGTAAGAGTCAGACCCAGACCCGGATTAGCCATCACGAAATTTGGGCAGGTGCTTGAGGTATCTCAGTAGCTTGAGGTACCTCAGTTGCTTGGGGCACCGCAGCGTAGAGTAGCCTCAGTATCACTGCCAATTATTTCTTCACACTGCGTTTCATCGCCCCTTTTTAAAGGGTTGACCTTTAAACTTGACACAGTGTCTTATGCATCACCTTGTGTCTAAGAGTTACAACGATCCATAATCCGGGCACGATCGACCTAAACTCTTCAGAGGTCAATGTCTCCGACGCTTCTGTGAGTCCTGTTTAGCTATGTTTAGACTGAGTTTTGTAAACCAATGCCGTAACATTGCGATGCAACAGAAGAGCATGTGGAACCTTCTTGAGGTTCCACGTCAACCATTCCATGCCCGGCGAAGAAAACTCCCATTTGAGCGCCTCTTCGAACTGCTTCATCAAAACCGGTATCATTGCATTCGCATTCATTACAAGTGTGACTAAAATTATTAGAGAATGCAAGAAACACTTAAATCCATTTTCTATCCATTTTCCATGTTCATTGAACTCATTCGTTCAATAGCTTCTCCCGTGATTCATTCGCTGTGTGTCACGATATAAATTTCAATCGCTAACCTTTTCATTTCAGAGGACTGGAGACCAGACATCAACTGCAACGGAACAACCGAGGCTCAATCCACCAACACAACCATATTACCAACCTTCATACCAACCATCCTACCAACAAGGTTCAAATATTCCACGTCAACCATTCCAGCCCAATCCGTCATACCCACTAGGTTCCGCCATTCCACCTCAACATTTCCAGCCGAATCCACCTTCCACGGATCCCCCTCCATACACCTGGTCGTCGTCAGCTCCTTATTCCAACGTCGGTTTCACATCCTCTGCAGATCCAGAAATGGGATACACGAAAGCCAACTGAGTCCCTGGATATCTATAAAGGCAGGTCGCAAAGGTCACCCATCAACCGTCAACCTCTGACCTTTTTTCAGAGTTACGAAACTATGACCTTTGAACTGCTCTATATTGCCATGTTTCTGCTCGTTTCATAGATCTTCATGATTGTAATTGTAATTGTAAAGGAGTAACGCATGTGTCTTCCCATGCATTGTCATCCTCAACTGTCATCCTGTTGCTTATGTTCAACTTTGATTGACAGTTCCTATTCTATTCCGTTGTATTCTTTATAACTTGATCTCACTATATTTCTAATGTAGGCCTATTATAGTTCTATTCAATTCCATTACATCTCTACTATGATATTCAATTCTATTCCATCCTAAAACATTCGATAATTATTCTATTCCATTAGATTCTGTTCCATTTATTCTAGTCGATTCTTTTCTATTCTAGAGTCTTAAGAGCCGTTCTTACAATAAAATTCAGAAGGCATCAAACGACTATTTCTAAAATCGATAATTACGAAAATTGAGGTTGAGTTATTATGTCCGAAAGAAACCCAGTGTTACTATCCATGGAGATATAGGGCCTATGTATAGGTCTGTGTTTGAATAGGACACTAAATGTCTGTGTACACACCAACATTTAATCTTACCTGCCATTGCTTGTAAAGGTGTATGAAAGGCTTTCTTTCTCTTCGTCTTTATTGACAGATGAAAGCGTTAAGAAGCCGAAATTAGTTTATTTCACCAAACAATGTTAGCACAAAGCAAGAACAAAAAAAGAACATGAAAACCACATGACAGTATAATACTAGCTTGTATAGCATTAAACAATAGTATAGGTTTATAACATCGCAAAATACCGTTCTCAATCAGTTTTGGTGTTTGATAAAATCATACAAAATCCGACAAAAGTGTTGTCAATTCAGGTAGGGCCTACATCTCTGGAGAAATCGCACTTCTCGTTAACCAGGTCTTTAATGATGTGTTCATGCACGAAATGCAGTACCGATTCACATATAGTGGTGGATTCCAAAAGCCTGGACCGCAGTAGTTGAGTGATAGCGATAGCGAAATTTAAACTGGGTATGAATTCGAATCTCGGACAATAAAAAACAGCCTGAATTATCTTCACTGGACGCTAATATATTTACTTGATAGTCTACAAATTTAATTTGGACAATACGTGTTATCTGACTGTTGCTGTAGCCTATTTGTCATCTGCTGTGATTGAATATTAGTAAATGGTAGACTGCCAAGCGAGAAGAGGAGAAGAGAGGAGAGGAAAGAAGAAGAGGAGCAGAGCAGAGCAGAGCAGAGGAGGGGATAGCAGAGCAGAGCAAAGGAGAGGAAGGGAGAGCAGAGCAGAGGAGAAGAGAGCAGAGCAGAGGAGAGGAGAGGAGATAAAACAACTGAAAACACAGCGGAAAACATTACTAACTAATCTCAATATACTAAATATGTTGATCTGCAAAATAATCTAAAAGTAAGTAAGTAAGCATATACTTTATTAAAACGGTTGCAGAAGAGCCGCACTCCGGTGTACAGACTTCGTAGCACAAAGACAAGATCAATAGGAGTACAGCTAGCATTCTTCCTATAAATGTTGTCCTCGTATTATTGTCAATAAGAGTCGAGACAGATTCTGTCATGAGACCGCGCGCGTAGGTCATAGGTAATAGATTTCCTTATGTAAGACATGCCCTGGATTTATTAGAACAGCTGTGAAGAGACCGGTATCAGAATGTCGGCAGAGCTGGTCAAAGGCTGGGCTGTCAATGTGTATTTCCCAGCTGGGTCATCCTACTTGTAATGGATCGGAGCCTTTTTTTGATCCTGCTGACGAGCAAAACCCCACCATGCTGGGCTAGCAACGCAGCAGGCGTGCCACAGTCGTGGCGCGAACCACATCAAAAAGGTTTGTGACCTTGAGGCCATGAGCAGTTAAAATGCGTAATGCATGCATGGACTGTCTAGTCTTGCAACATATTCGACTAATACGCTCTCCTTAGCGCGAGTGATGTCATGTCTTCGCGATATGTAGGCCTACATGTATGCTGTTGCGTCTACCGCTGTTAACAAAGACCGAGTCACATAGTTACTGGGGAGATGAACATCGGCCAGACCAGTTATAGCCAGCCTTGTTGTGTCAACCGAGTCAGCCGATGACCTACTTCTCCATCAGCGACTGGCTCTCTTTGTTGTTGTGACCAATAAATGAGTCATCGTCAATAACATCATCAGTTCCTGACGCAAGCCATTTGGCGACGATGGTTACGAATAAATGATCTCCACTGTTCTCGGTCATTTCTAAAGTCCATTGCTGCCCTTAGTGTTTGTCCAAGTGATGCTATGTCCTCATTTACATATTCTAAACGGCGTAGTCGTGGTCTGCCTATGTTTCTTTTTCGTTTGAATCTTGCGTGCAGTGCATTGTGTGGGATTCGGTCAACTGGCATTCACTCAAGGATTCTATATTAAAGGATTGGTTACTCGTGAAAATATCGTGTACTTCCGGTTTAAGGCTACGAGCCTGGCGCCACCTGGCGATGCCGGTGTAAGAAGGGTCTTTGGCAGTCCTGTGTATAATAGGTCCTTGGCATTCACTCTACATGTCCACACTATCTTAGCCTTCGTTGAACGACTTTGTCTGGCAGAATTGTTTATAAATGAGTCATAGATGTTGCTGATTTTTGCGAGAGATTTGCTTTCTACTGAGCGGTATCTTTTGGGTGATTCTGTCCTGTGGACATATACATAGTTGGCTAGATGACAGCATTTATTAATTCCTTAAGGTTATTGCTCTAGAAAGAACTTCAATTCTGAGTGCAATGGGACTTATTTACTTGCTTACTTCTGCATACTCATTGCCTTGTTTATGCCTAATAGCCTCTTACAAGCAATGTATGCTTTCCCTACTCAGTAAAGTTCAGGCCTTTTTAGTGTGCAGTTCTACACAAAAGGGCAGTTCTAAATGAATTTGTGCAGCTGTAGAAGCGTTTTTGTGCAGTTAAGTATAGTTTAAAATGCTCATTATCATCCGAATACTTTACCATGGCTGTTTAAGGGGTTGTGCAGTTCTAAAACTTACTTTAAAAAGCCCTGTGACTCATCATAGACATAAACTTGCTGGCATCAAAGCACATTCACTGTCACATGATCTAAAGCACATTTTTGTCTGATGGCTAGACAAGATTATAGCCTACAGCCATCTGACTATTCTGTAGTTTCCAGCCTTCAGGTGCAACGAAGCCATCAACGCTACCCGAATTACTGAAGAAACAGAAAGGAACATTAATAAAAATATTCTTCAGTGCAAGAGTTGCAAACTTGTGGACTGGTTTGAATAATACCGCGACCCCATTGGCAACTATATCAGTTTGTTAAAAGCAGAAAGGATGATCTTTTAAGCATTCCAGGTCAGTCGCAGTGGTTATTAACCAGACAACGTCTTCTGAAACGTTTAAAACTCTGTTACATGTTATGACTTGTGCACACGAAGGCCTATAAGTACTAAAATTTGGACTCTTCGCTTTGGCCTCAAATGTAAATGTACAGTTTTTCTATAGGGACCATATATGGCCTCGACCCTGTTAATTTTTAAATGAATTGATCGGGTGACATCTTTCAACACCGCTGCCCGTTTGAATGGGTGCCACACCATTTAAGGTCTCCGTGTTCTGACCGTGCTATAGTCTGAGATTTAAATCACTTAAATAAGCCATCATCGCAAGGTGAACCGCGAATCGCATGCAAAAAGGATCGTGGGACGTAAGCTCCAACCGATGTAGCTAAACACACAAAGCACAACCTACCAAGCCTTCTGGTCCTTTATTTTGCAGCTGACAATCAATAACAATCAATAAGCTTATCAATTCATTGAAAAACTGAGCATGATCGAGACCATACGGTCGGTATAGGAAAACTATATTTACATTTCAGAAGAGAATCAATAACATTTATCGTAATATCTAAATATAGACAAACTGTGATGCGGGGAATTACGCTTGCTAATTTTAGAGCGTATTTATATCCTTGACAACAGCCTGCCTGAAACGGAATGACGCAGAGGCTGGTGTGTGTTACGGAACCTCTAACGTGACCTGTTCCATCTATCGACTTGGACTGAAGTAAAATAATGTGACCTTTATAAATATTATGGAATTTATTTTTCGATTAAGCGCCTGTGAATAAAACGTCTAAATTGTTTGGCGCTCTATAAATCCAGTGAGTACAATTACGAATACTATAAAGGGAAAGCACATCCATGACTTCCAAACCCGTGTACTTAGCCGTTCATATCCGGCGGCACAGGTTAGTCCGCCGAGATATTTTGCTACAAGTCATACACAAATAAGACAGATAATTATGTGAAATTGTTAATTATACTCGAGAATACGAAACAAGGTTACCTGGCCTACTTACTGTTTTAATAAAGGAGGCCTTTAAATTTTAAAGCAGCACTTTAGACAAATTATTTCCCATCGAATCGATCAACGCTTGGCTTTGTAGCGTTTATAAATATCTTTTAAGTGCTGGAAGAGGCGTGCGCCAGATGTCACGTCAGTACTGCTATAATACATTACTCACCAGATCTTAAGCGGCCTATTCAGCACCAATTACAAACACAAATATTTTATCTGATCTCTCTCGATGGAGGCAGGACCTGCCGCAGCAATCGCGAAAATCTGGTGCCCTGCTCTTAGCTTCATGTAGCTCTTCAGAAATTTTGAAATTACATTTACGATTGTAAAAATTCCGTTGCGTGAAGATTTCTTGCATCGGGTACAATACGTTAACGGATTTCTTTAAGCTGCTTCTGTGATCCAATGAATATCGGTTCCGCAGGAGTTCAGGTCACCTCAGAGTCTCCGTACTTAGCGTTTGGATAAACATTCGCATCTGCAACAGCCGCGTGCACTTTGGATCCTGCTCTTTATGATTTCCCTCTCTTGGAATGTATCCAGAAATATCTTGGAGCACATAAGGATCTGTATTCTGTTTGTGTTACTACAGATGATGCGTTAGAACTGTAAGTATCGCTACATGCATTCTCGATTGCATTTACACCAGGCAAACATTACGGTAGAGAGACATGCACTGCATTTCGAAATGGATGGAAAGAGTGTTTATCTAGCTAGGCTTCAGTCATCTGCCTTGAGCTATCTGTGGCACGGCGTTTTTGTAGGTCAATCGCAGTGGTTGGTTAGTCGTCAAGGATTCCCCAAGCTTAAAAAAGAGGTCTATGGAAACTGTTTAAACGGTTTTATTCCTCGCCCACAGATGTCGCCCCGCATACATTTTTACATAGGATATTAAATACGACGTTTTACTCTCCTCAGTCATGATTTACTCCACAAACATAATTATGCGTCGATTTCTCTTCAGTGCATTATTTGTTATGGAGCCTCAACAAAACACTCGTCAAGTCCAGTGCTCACCTTAGTGTTAGTCCAAGTGTTGTTATGTCCTCAATTATGTTGTCAATCCATCGTAGTCTTGGTCTGCCTTTATTTCTTTTTCCTTCGAATCTTGCATGTAATGCATTGTGTGTGATTCTGTCAGCTGGCATTCTCACTACATGTCCAAACCATCGGAGTCGTCGTTGAATGACTTTGTCTAGCAAAGTTGTTTGGATACCTAATGATTGTCTATTGTTACTATGTTGTCTTTAAATCTTTTATTGATTATTTATCATCATCACTTCCTGACGCCAGCCATTTGGCGACGATAGTTACGAATAAATTATCTCCGTTGTCCTGGGTCATTTTCAAGTCCATTGCTCCCCTTATTGTCAGTCCAAGTGATTGTATGTCCTCGTTTATGTTATCAATCCAGCATAGTCTTGGTCTGCCTTTGTTTCTTTTTCAGTCGAATTATTGATTATTAGCAGTAGGCCCTACATTATTATTTAATCTCCCATTCTCATAGCATGGGCCTTTCATCAGATAAAATAACGGAATGATCTCTCGTTTTCTTTGCAGTAGGCAGAGAGTGATTGTGGCTGATAGCAGTGAAGAATGGAAACCAATGACATTGACCCTAATCAGTGGGGAAAATAATATA
>JACEVL010000557.1:467500-512500 GCA_020284085.1 Aporrectodea caliginosa
AGGCCAGGCTGAATACAACCTATCATCAGGGAAGGGTGAATTCAACCAACCACCAGGGGGTGCTGCATATGGCCAACCACCAGGCAATGCTGGATATGGCCAACCACCAGGCAATGCTGGATATGGCCAACCACCAGGCAATGCTGGATATGGCCAACCACCAGGCAATGTTCAATCCAACTGGTCTTATCCAGTTAGCCCTCTTCCAGTCTCTGCACCACCTCCATACGCGGCGGCTGCAGTCTATCCGGATCAAGCCCTCGTGTCATCGACACAGGGACCCTATCCGGAAATTGGATTCGTATCTCCCGGTGTTACCAATCCCTAACTCTGACGGCCTGACGCTCATCTGAAGGATGACTTGTGAAGATTTCATCCAATCCATCCATTTGTGCATGTTGGCTTACTGTAACATATGGCTGTATGCATGTATGCTTACAATACTCGTTAAGCTAGAGCGTTCGCCTTGTAATGTAAGAGTGTGCGTGTTCAAGCTTCCACTGAGACGGTTATATGTAGGAACCTGGAGCAAGTCATTAACTCACAATATCTCAAGGTCATGATTAATCATGTAACTTGAAGCTCGGTCATTACATGGTGAGGCTTAATAAATGCGTAACAATGATACTCGCTATTCTACGTAACCTTGTTTCAACGTCTTTGATAAGTCATTAGTAGTCATGTCATTCATAAGTCATTAGTAGTAATGTCATTGATAAGTCATTAGTAGTCATGCATGACATTGCATTGTATATATGTTTCAGTGCAATGTCGTTCTTCACAGTTGCGTAAATTCTATTCTATTCTTTTCTAGGTTATTCTATTCTGTTCGATTAAGTTCCAAGCTTTTCCATTCTAGTCGAACTTCTGTATAATCACTGTATTAATCCATTAGGCCTAATAGTTTCTATCGCTTCTAATTAAATTCGATATGCTTGCCAAAGTTGGGTTTGGGGTAAGTTCAATCAAAACCCAGTGCAGCAATCAGTGGAGAAGTGCACAGAGGTGTGTGCTTAAACAGCAGACAAAATTTCTCTGGACACGATGGTATTTGATCTTACCAATCATTAAATCAACTCTTATAAGTGTACAAAGAGCCATCTTAGTTTTGCATCTGAATGTACGATACAGCGTGTTATGTGCTTGAAATATTTGTCACCAACGTAGCCTTGGATTTTAGTAGTTAATAGTCTAGATTGCAGTAGTCTGGTATTAGCTGAAGATTCTTTATGCGCGAGCGCGAATCTGTTAATTGCAATTGTTAACAGTATCAATGTTATTTACGACTCAAGCATTCAATCGAGTACAAACAAACTGTTAAAAATGTACTTTCACACATCGTCCTAACACTGTCAGTGATTCCTCCTCAATGCATTTGAGACCGCCTTATATAGGTTCAAGCCTATCGTGTCAGCATAGAAGTTGAGAAAACATGTCTGCACAACTTTTTGGAAACGTTAATACTGTACCCTTAATTTTAATAGTGATTATAAACATTATAAAAGATGAGCGCCTTTGTCAAACAGAGCCAAAGCTTGTGCCGACAAGAAACGTTATACTCGATACACGTTGTGTATAATTACACAGGCCTATTGATTTTCACAATTAGGGTCTACCAGAATTTGAGAACTGTATAGGCCTACCTTGGTTTTCATTGCAATGCTGAGTTAATCTTTCACGAATCAGCTTAATCTTCAAAATCTTGCAAAGCGCATCGCCCCCGAAATTAATTAAATGTATGAGTCTGGCACAGCATTACTCGAAATTAATTAAATGTATGAGTCTGGCACAGCATTACTCAATTAAAGGATTTGAATGAATTGGAATTGCACCAGGACGTAGGCCCTATACGCGGATGTAGTCGCTTCCATTTAAACAGCAACCCGAAATAGGAAGTCTTAATACTCTCCAATTGGACTGATCAGGTACGTTTCATCAATGAGACTAGAGGAAGCCAAGACTTTAGCCATAAGCCCTAGTTCTTCAGATTCTTTTGGCACCACCAGTCTCAGTGGCATATTATGAACGTTCTCTTAGCAAAATGAAACTGATAAAATCCTGTTACCGTTCTGCTATGTAATGTATACCACGACAGAGGCTAACTAACCCTGATGTTCTTTCTGTTGAGAATGAATTCGATCGCTTCCATCAGTTTCGGGGATATTCTCAGACTTGCAGCTATAAAGGCTCGAAAAGTTTTATGGTATGTGTCATCATATTATGTCATCGATTAAGGTTTAACACGTGACGTTTCTCGAAAGTTTCCGTTTGACGATAAATAAAAAATTATATTGGAAGGGGCAACGACTGACACTGACCCCGGGCGCCCAACTACCTAGCTACACCACCGGATGTAATGCATAAATATTACACTGGACAACAAATTTTAACTTTTTTTTGCTGCCTAAAAAACTTTAGCTGTTCTATATAGATTTTGGCACGCTGAATCCAGTGGTGTTCTCAGAATTTTTGTATCACGTCAGGTTTTTGAGAAAAATGGTTTGCAAGATTTTAAAAGAAATGCCCAGAAAGTTACTTAGTGCATAGATTTCACTGGACAACAAATTTTAACTTTTCTTTGCTTCCTAAAAAACTTTAGCTGTTCTATATAGATTTTGGCACGCTGAATCCAGTGGTGTTCTCGGAATATTTTTACCACGTAAGGTTTTGAGAAAAATAGTTTGCAAGATTTTAAAAGAAATGCCCAGAAATTTACTTTTAGTGCATAGATTTCACTGGACAACAAATTTTAACTTTTTTTGCTTCCTAAAAACTTTAGCTGTTCTATATAGATTTTGGCACGCTGAATCCAGTGGTGTTCTCAGACTTTTTGTATCACGTCAGGTTTTTGAGAAAAATGGTTTGCAAGATTTTAAAAGAAATGCCCAGAAAGTTACTTAGTGCATAGATTTCACTGGACAACAAATTTTAACTTTTTTTGCTTCCTAAAAACTTTAGCTGTTCTATATAGATTTTGGCACGCTGAATCCAGTGGTGTTCTCGGAATATTTTTACCACGTAAGGTTTTTGAGAAAAATAGTTTGCAAGATTTTAAAAGAAATGCCCAGAAATTTACTTTTTAGTGCATAGATTTCACTGGACAACAAATTTTAACTTTTTTTGCTTCCTAAAAACTTTAGCTGTTCTATATAGATTTTGGCACGCTGAATCCAGTGGTGTTCTCAGAATTTTTGTATCACGTCAGGTTTTTGAGAAAAATGGTTTGCAAGATTTTAAAAAAATGCCCAGAAAGTTACTTAGTGCATAGATTTCACTGGACAACAAATTTTAACTTTTCTTTGCTTCCCAACAAACTTTAGCTGTTCTATATAGATTTTGGCACGCTGAATCCAGTGGTGTTCTCAGAATTTTTGTATCACGTCAGGTTTTTGAGAAAAATGGTTTGCAAGATTTTAAAAGAAATGCCGAGAAATTTACTTAGTGCATAGATTTACAATGTACTGTTATTTATGTTTTTTGGACATTTTAAAACTGAACAACCGCTTGTTTTGCGTTTGTATATATTGAATACAAACGCAAATCAGCGGTTGTTCAGTTTTAAAATGTCCAAAAAGTAAATAACAGTACATTGTAAATCTATGCACTAAGTAAATTTCTCGGCATTTCTTTTAAAATCTTGCAAACCATTTTTCTCAAAACCTGACGTGATACAAAAAATTCTGAGAACACCACTGGATTCAGCGTGCCAAAATCTATATAGAACAGCTAAAGTTTTTAGGAAGCAAAAAAAGTTAAAATTTGTTGTCCAGTGAAATCTATGCACTAAAAGTAAATTTCTGGGCATTTCTTTTAAAATCTTGCAAACTATTTTTCTCAAAACCTTACGTGGTAAAAATATTCCGAGAACACCACTGGATTCAGCGTGCAAAATCTATATAGAACAGCTAAAGTTTTTTAGGAAGCAAAGAAAAGTTAAAATTTGTTGTCCAGTGAAATCTATGCACTAAGTAACTTTCTGGGCATTTCTTTTAAAATCTTGCAAACCATTTTTCTCAAAACCTGACGTGATACAAAAAAAATTCTGAGAACACCACTGGATTCAGCGTGCCAAAATCTATATAGAACAGCTAAAGTTTTTTAGGCAGCAAAAAGTTAAAATTTGTTGTCCAGTGTTATCAATCCACCTTAGGTCTGTACTTGGCTGAGGTTGGCTCACACAACTGTAAAACACTCCCGGGCCTTGGCTTTGTCCATTTCCTTTTTATTTGAGAAGTCAATGACAAGTACTCTTACTCTAGGACACGGAGCACTGACTCTTCAACTTATCACTATAGTGGTAGTTCGTTGTTCAGGCTCAGTGTTCAGGCTCAATCGACCGAAGAGAAGCCTGGCTTTCGATCTGCGCAGCTGTCATTACTATACACCTGAACAGTGAGCAACAGCCTTGCAAATGCTAGTCGAAGGCGTGCTTTAGGTCTCAGCAAAGTAGGCCAACAGGCTGGGTAACCGTGTCGAATACTTGCTTAAGATCAACAGAGACGCGTCATTATAGGCATTCATCCGATAGGCACCTCAGTCTTGTGGCATGGCATTTCTCCCATTGTTGTTTTCCTTTGCCAGTTCGTGACCCTGCTGAGGCACTAGTATTAAACATATATATAATATATATTATATATAATAATGTGCTAATGCTATGCTATGCTATAGGCCTACGTTCGCATGCAGCGACATGTACAACGTGCCTTGACTTCGGGTACGTGTATAGGGAGGTTCGAGTGTGCATAAGCAGTGTCTTAGAGATGTAAATAAACAGAAGGTGTCGCCACAAGTGCGAGAGTTAATGCGCCCTCTACAGTTCCAACGAGAAACTCGTTTCCAACCGCTCAGTTGTTGTCCATGGTTGCGATTATGCGATTGGAAATCACTGCCAGGCTAAGTATGTTGATTTGAAATTTGTTTTAAAATTTGTATTTGAATTATTTTTACTTTTTAGAATATTAATATTGTATTAAACCAGTGTCTCATTTGTTTTTATATTTTCATTGTTTTAGTTTTAAAGCATCAATATTATTTTAAACTAATATTCTATATTGTTTTTATATAAAAGTCTGTTTTGTTATATTTTATTAGGTGTTTTATTGACCGAGGTACGCGATGGTCTAGTGGTTAGCGACTAGACTGTCAACGGAGAGGTCGGGGTTCAAATTCCTGTCTGGGCAAAGATTTATTTAGAGATTTCTGCTCCAATTGCGCCCCCTAGCCGACTCAACTATAACGAGTACCCTTTCTGTACACTGTAAGTGTTAAGATCAGACTAGCCACCCGCCTTCATATGCCGAGGCTAAGAAAGTGAAGTCGCTAACGCATCATACCCATGACTGCCTCTCAGGCTAACTTACGAGACCGCTCTTCTCTTGTTGTTTATTGACACCAAGTAAGCGACCAAGATTTCAGTAATGGTTTCAAAAAGTGTTTTTAACAGAAATTGAAGTCACACTTCATGCGCATTGTAGTCATTATTGTAATCAGAGTTTATGCAACGCCTTTGCAAAGAGACTCACCATTTGCGCTCCAGAACTGGCAACTCAAAACCACAGAATGGTTTCAAACGCTTCCTGAAAAAGGCAGAGAGCTCATACGTGCATCTTAGATCAGTGCTTCCCAAAGTGGTGGTCCGCGGACCGGTGCCGGTCCGCGAGTCCTCTGTTGCCGGTCCGTAAAGTGAGTCATGAAACTGGTCAAATTTTATCGGAATCAAGAAATGACTAATATATTTTTAATAGTCATTACAAAAAAGACTTATTAGGCTATCATATAAAGGACAATAGAGTCATATAATTGGCTATACATGCATTTAAATCAATTTTCATACACTAGATGATGAAAACCGAAAATGAGAAATAATTAATAAATTTGCAACCGGTCCTCCTGCAGTGGAAAAATTCCTGCCGGTCCGTGACACTGAAAGTTAATTCCTGCCGGTCCGTGACACTGAAAAGTTTGGGAAGCACTGTCTTAGATTGGGTACCCCGTCAGAACGGCCCAGGACAAATCGGCCCCGACAAAACGGCCCCGACAAATGGGCCCCGACAAAACGGCCCCGACAAAACGGCCCTCGTCAAAATGGTCTCGACAAAACAGCCCCGTCATTTCGGCCCCCGTCATAACGGCCCCCGTCATATCGGCCCCCGTCATATCGGCCCCGTCAAATCGGCCCCCGTCAAATCGGCCCCGTCAAATCGGCCCCAGTCATATCGGCCCCAGTCACATCGGTCCCTCGCAAAATATCCCATGTCCCAAGTACTTTAAAGTTGGATTGATGAAAATAATTATTTGCGTAAATAGAACTCGGATTGGTAAAACCGTAGTTTACGTTGCCAAATTGTTTTATGTGGTCAGTTTAAAATGGAAGTTGGATTTATGAAAAATAATTCGTTGCGTAAATAGAAGTTGGATTTATGATAGTTGTCATTGAAAGCATTTAAATAATTAAATACGCCATTACGCCAACCAGTTAGCATTAGACGATGGTCCCCGCAGTCCATTGTACAGCTGAACCGTCGCTTGAGGCCTCATTTCAACATAGTTTGTCAGCGTAAGCTTAAAAGTACTTGCAACATTGGATATTTTGTATGGGGCCGATATGACTGGGGCCGATATGACTGGGGCCGATATGACGGGGGCCGATATGACTGGGGCCGATATGACGGGGCCGATATGATGGGGGCCGATTTGACGGGGCCGATTTGACGGGGCTGTTTTGTCGAGGCCATTTTGACGGGAGCCGTTTTGTCGGGGCCGTTTTGTCGGGGCCCATTTGTCGGGGCCGTTTTGTCGGGGCCGATTTGTCCTGGGCCGTTCTGACGGGTCACCCTTAGATTGCAAGGCAGCCATTTCCATAAAGTTGGACCGATCAAAGAGAGGCTTCTGTACTGTCATGTTAGTGTGTCACCAGCAGAGTGAAGAAATTAGTGACCAGGAAGAAGAAGAGAAGAGCAGTATCTTAAGGTAGCCTGTGAAGCAGCCATGGGTATGAAGTGTTAACGACTTCATTTTCTTAGACTCGGCATAATATGAGGCCGCGGAGGCTATAATCCTCTCTATCGCCGTCTCATCTTCTTACCAACAGTGAACGTTAGTGTCCTCATTATAGCTGAGTTAGATAGGGCGACCCGGGTGGAACAGAAATCTCGAACCAAAGTTCTGTCCTAGCTGGGATTTGAACCCCGACCTCTCAGATGACAGTCAAGCACGCTAACCATTAAACTATCGCACACCCTTAAATGCTTTTTTGCAAATGGAGTCAGTACAATTATATTCCTCACTCCTCAGTCCTTCTGTCCTGTTTGGTTCCGGTCACGATGGTTGAAGTGCCAGAGGGAAATCGTCGGACTATTGGCTTGAGGAGCACAGCTGACCCCCCTGGAATCTACATCGTTAATGCGCGCTCGCTGGCGAAGTTAGGAGCCTTGGATCACCTGGGAGCCGAGCTTAGGGGGTATGGTCTTGATGTTGCTATCGTTTCTGAAACGCACTTTAAGGAGCGCCATCAAGAAGAAGTGTGCCGATTAATGGGATTTCGGACATTTAGAAGAGATAGAAGAGGGAGAAGAGGTGGCGGGGTAGCCATCTACGTGCGAGACACGCTACAAGCAAGTGAGTGTAAGCATTCTGATCTTCAGGAGAACATCGAGCTTCTATGGGTCAAGATTTGCTCACCGATGGGGACAATGTATGTTGGAGCCCTCTACCACCCGCCTAAGCCGACGTACAACAATGAAACTCTTTTTGACAGCCTAGAGAGGACAGTCGACGAATTAAACCGAGGCGGAGGAGAAGAACTGATTGTCTTGGGGGGCGATTTTAATCGCCTGGAAGTCAGGGAGGTCACCGAACGCACAGGTCTGTACCCACTGGTTTCCGAACCAACCCGGGGAAACAATACGTTGGACATGTTCATGGTCTCACGCCCAGGACTATATAGCATCAAAGTAATAACATCAGTGATAAACACCGACCATAAGGACATAGTGGCAACGACAGGTGGAAGATTAACCGATCTAAACAAGAGCAGTTCAAAGGTCACCTTCCGGAGAAGATCGCCGGACCAACATGCCAGCCTTTTGAAGAGCCTGCAGACAGTTAATGACGATGAGATCGTGAGTATCACCGACCCCCAGGAGGCCTGGGATAAGTTTTACGAGGACGCAAAAGCTCGCCTGGAGCACTACTATCCAATCAGGGTAATAACCATCACTTCGAAAGATCCGGACTACATCACTCCAGAAATTAAGCATCTCCTCCGCATGAAAAACCGATGCTTGAGGCATGGGAAAATCGAAAAAGCCGAGTCCATTGCGAGGCGAGTGTCAAAGGCCATCCTTAAAGTAACGTCGGCAACCTTTAAAGGAGTGGACCTCAAGAACGGTACAAAGGCCCTATGGGATAAGGTCAACTCGCTAACGAAGAAGCCTAATACATCCTCCACTCAGTCGGAGGTCAATGCAGAGAACCTTAACCGCTTCTTCGCTGCAGCCTCGACGGACCCTTGCTACACGAAGCCGAGTCTAAAGCATACGGCCAATCACGAACGCGGAATGGTGACGGAGCAAAGTGTCTTCAACATTCTTGACCATTTGCATCATACGTCAGAGGGTGAAGGTGGGCTGCCGGCCTGGTTCCTGCGGTTGACCGCCCCGGGCTATGCCGGGATATTGGCACATCTAATAAATCAGTCGCTAGACGTTTCACACGTTCCCTCGCAGTGGAAGACCGCAATCATTCGACCGAAGGCCAAGGTTGCTTCACCGTGCACTCCGGCGGATTACCGTCCCATCTCTGTGCTCCCGATTTTGTCACGGATAGTGGAAAGGATACTGGTCAGGACATACTTATACCCAAATTTTGAGAAGATGCCGCCACCTCTATCGTTGGACGACCAATATGCGTTCCGCCCAACTGGATCAACCACGGCAGCACTGGTCGCAATCTTACAAAGCATAACAGAGATGCTCGAAACCAACGAATATGTCATCGTGATATCAATGGACTACACAAAGGCTTTTGATTCTATCCGACACGCGGCAATTACAGAAGCACTCTCCAGACTTGATTTGCCCGATAGTATTTTCAACTGGCTTGTCAAGTACCTTGAAGACAGAAGGCATGTCACGAGTTTTGAAGGCCTAATATCCTCTGTTGCGACCATCAACGCCAGTGTGGTCCAGGGATCGGTTCTTGGCCCTCCTGAATACATCACCGGAACGGCGGATCTCCATCCAGTGGACAACCAGAATCGGCTCCCAAAATACGCGGACGACTCGTACTTACTTATTGGATCGCGTAACATCGGAACAGCACAGATTGAGCTCCAGAATATCTCTTTATGGGCTAAAAGTAAGAACCTGCATATCAACCATGACAAGACCCGTGAGATGGTAGTCGTGCGACGCAACATGTCCTCCCTTGCTTCTCAGCCATCAGTCACCGGTGTCAAGAGATCGACGATCATCAAAATCCTCGGCGTAACAATTGGAGAGAAACTGACAGTTACGGAACACGTTGACAATATCCTGAGTCCCTGTTCCTCATCCATGTACGCCCTTAAAACTCTACGAGGGCGAGGTATGCCACCACAGGCCCTACACGAGGTAACACGAGCAACAACGATGGCGAGACTGATGTACGCGTCTCCGGCGTGGTGGGGGTTCCTGAGTGGAGGAGACCGTGATCGCTTCGAACGCTTCACCAACCGACTTAGGCGAGCTGGGTTTCTGCCGCAGGAGGCCCCGACAGTTGAAAGTTTGGCTAACCGAGCTGACGACGCGCTGTTTAAGGCCATAATAAGCGAACCTAAACACGTTCTACGTCGAATGTGCCACGAGCGACAGGAGAGCCGATACAATCTGCGACTCAGGCCCCACCCCTTTGCCCTGCCAGCTAAGGATAGCAAGAACTTTTTACCGCGCCAGATGTTCAAAGACATTTACTAGCAGCTGTCTGAATCCTCGTTATGCCTCACTCTCAATAATATAATCCAATCTAATTTGCCCCATTAGAACTATACCTATTATAGTGCTGAACAGTACATTATCCAGGCCCAAAGCAATAATAGTACTATAGTCTCTAATATTATAACTGCATAATCATGCACTGATGTTACTTGTTGCGTCTTGACAGCAAGTTATTAAATAAACGAAAATACAATACAATACAATACAATCAGGCATAAAACAATTAAGCCGATTCGCATCATTTAATAAAAAATCACAGTTTGTCAATCAGGAAGCCAGTTAAGTGCTGCTGCCTGCAGAAATAGGATTGCAATAACACCAGTGGTTGCTTAAAGAACTCTTTCTCCTCCTCCTCCTCTTCATCTTCCTCCTGATCCTGATTCTCTTCCTCTTCTTCTTCTTCTTTTATCTTCTTTCTCCTTCTCCTCCTCCTCTTCTTCTTCTTCATCATCATCATCATCATCATCATCATCATCATCATCATCATCATCATCATCATCATCATCATCATCATCATCATCATCATCATCATCATCATCATCATCATCATCATCATCATCATCATCATCATCATCATCATCATCATCATCATCATCATCATCATCATCATCATCATCATCATCATCATCATCATCATCATCATCATCATCATCATCATCATCATCATCATCATCATCATCATCATCATCATCATCATCATCATCATCATCATCATCATCATCATCATCATCATCATCATCATCATCATCATTCATCATCATCATCATCATCATCATCATCATCATCATCATCATCATCATCATCATCATCATCATCATCATCATCATCATCATCATCATCATCATCATCATCATCATCATCATCATCATCATCATCATCATCATCATCATCATCATCATCATCATCATCATCATCATCATCATCATCATCATCATCATCATCATCATCATCATCATCATCATCATCATCATCATCATCATCATCATCATCATCATCATCATCATCATCATCATCATCATCATCATCATCATCATCATCATCATCATCATCATCATCATCATCATCATCATCATCATCATCATCATCATCATCATCATCATCATCATCATCATCATCATCATCATCATCATCATCATCATCATCATCATCATCATCATCATCATCATCATCATCATCATCATCATCATCATCATCATCATCATCATCATCATCATCATCATCATCATCATCATCATCATCATCATCATCATCATCATCATCATCATCATCATCATCATCATCATCATCATCATCATCATCATCATCATCATCATCATCATCATCATCATCATCATCATCATCATCATCATCATCATCATCATCATCATCATCATCATCATCATCATCATCATCATCATCATCATCATCATCATCATCATCATCATCATCATCATCATCATCATCATCATCATCATCATCATCATCATCATCATCATCATCATCATCATCATCATCATCATCATCATCATCATCATCATCATCATCATCATCATCATCATCATCATCATCATCATCATCATCATCATCATCATCATCATCATCATCATCATCATCATCTTCTTTCTTCTTCCTCTTTTCTTCCTCTTTTCTTCTACCCGACTGTGTTCCTGTTTGCAGATCTATGCACCGAAGCTGGCAGTTGATCAACGCAGGAAAGTACGTTTCCGGTACTTCTTAAAAGTACTTCTTTCGGGGTACTTCTTGCTCTGAGGAACACGCCTCCATTACAGAATGTACGACGGTGTTCGTGATCCCTACGGCGGCTACCACCACCACGACCACCACCACCACCATAGCCGCCACCATAGCCGCCACCACCACCACCAACAACACCAACAACACCAACAACACCAGCACCGTGACTACCCCTCCCACCACCGACACCATCGACATCAATCCACGTCCTATTACTCTGAATACGGAGATCGACGAAATCCTCCTCCAGGTGTAGCCCCATATGTACACCGTCCGAGGCATTCCAGTTCCGGTCAGCCGAGCAATTGCCGCTACATTGTGAGCGGATTGCTGGCCATGGCCTTCTCTGTACCAGTCGTTATTTTTGGAGCGCTTTTCATCAGCGGCGTTCTTTCAACCGGGTATGTTGTCTCCATTCTGCCTCATCGGGTCCTACGTTTGCTTGTCTCTATATTGCTTCTGTATGCCTGTATGTGTCTGTCTGTCTCTATTTTTCATTCTTTCATTTTTCATTTTTGTTTCTCTATTAGTCTGAGAAGCTTTTCACATCAGCGGGCTTCTTGCATAAACCAATCTTTGGCCTAATTGTCGTGGATTTGAACCCATCGTATTGTATGGAATTGACAATACCTAGTCCTAGATACACACATATCTGTAGGCCCGCATTAAAGGGATGCTGTGCTAAAGCTGCTGCACCCAGACCCACAGTTTTGAGGGGCCCGCATTTTTTAAAGTGAAGACATTTGTTGTTAATGTGTTTGTTATTCACTCATTGTTAAATCTAGGGAAAATGCTAATTTTAAATAAAAAATTATTGACATGAATGATCAATGATTTATATATTGTTTGTCGTTCGTTCATACTGTCACTGGATAGTCTGACACTTTTTTACATGCATGATACATACATACATACATACATACATACATACATACATACATACATACATACGTACGTACGTACATACATACATACATACATACATACATACATACATACATACATACATACATACAAACATACATACATACATACATACATACATACATACATACATACATACATACATACATACATACATACATACATACATTATACATACCTCATGTATCGTTGTTGTGTGTGTGTTTAACAGAGTGGCATTCGTTGGTATTATTCTTCTTGTCATTGGAGGCATCGTTTTCGTTGCTGGTATTATTGTCGTCTTCACCTGTTGCTGTATCTGCCCCGATCCAAGGGTCCTACCTACACAGGTAAGCTCGTTTCTCATCAAGCCACGTGTTCTTCTGAAATGGTCATCTTTCGCTGATGGATTTGTTTTCTGTTGGTGAGGCTGGAATTGAACTGAGACACTCTGGTAACATTGATAAAAAAACCGTTGTAGAAAATTTAGTTCCATTTGTATCTGATCGGAGAAAGATGCTATCCTGTAAGTCAGTTGGCAAAGGCGAAACATTCTCGACATTATAATTATTACTACTGCTACTGGTACCACCACCGCCACCACCACCATCACCACCACCACTACAGCTGCTGCTGCTGCTGCTACTACTACTGCTACTGCTTCCAATACCACTAAATACTACAGCTACTCTTACTACTAACACCGGTGATGTTGGTCATACTATTCTTTTTGTAACTGAAAATAATGATGATGATGGTGGTGGTGGTGGCGGTAGTGATGATTATGATTATAGTGGTGGTGGCGGCCATGGTAATGGATATTGAACTGAGACACTCTGTAACTGGCTGCGGTATGTCAGCAAGCGCTCAATAAATAATATATAGTGGTGGTGGTGATGATAATGGTGGAGATGGTGATGATGCTTCTGCTGCTGATGATGATAAAGAAGATGATGAAGAGGACGATAACGATGATAACGTTAACAGCAACTGACCATGGATGTGATTTATGTCACAGGTACCCAGCAATCGCTCGATGGGTGTCATTGGCATACAGACGCCTGACCCTGGAATTGGTTACGTTCTCCAACCAGCCCAGCCAATTGCGCCGCCACCCTACGCTCCGAAGAGTCCCTCGCCCCCTCCGTACCCATGGCCAAGCCCCACCCCAGTGGGGGACGTGGCGAGGTCTTCCGGTCATGGGGCCTACTCCGACCGACGCACCTCAAGCACCGCCCCTCCTCCTTTGTCCTCGAGGAGTCGCGCCACTCCTGGCAACATCCAAGTCATCAGCGTCCAGTCGAGGACCTCTCCAAGTCCCCGGTCCACCAGTCCTCAGCAGACGCGACCTCGATCCCCCAACCGAGCTCAGTCTCCTACCCGAATGACCATCCCTGACACACCCCGCCAGTCGGGTACAACTTCTTCCGATACCAGAAATTCTCAGGATCCTCAACGAAACCAAAGGTCACCCTCTCCAGATACCCGACATTTCCAGGCTCCTCCAGGGAACCAACGGTCCCACTCTCCCGATCCCCGATCTTCCCAGGCTCCTCCCAGGACCCAAAGATCACCCTCTCCCGATACTCGATATTCTCAGGCTCCTCAGAGAAACCAAAGGTCACCCTCTCCCGATACCCGATATTCCCAGGCTCCTCAGAGGACCCAACGATCACCGTCTCCGCTATCCCGCTCCTCCTCTTCTGCGTACAGTGCGCTGAGACCCACTTCGACCGATACCCGAGCCACCCCACTCCCATCCAGCAATTTCCCTCCCGGTTCACCGATCAACCGGTCCACACCTGCTCCCACAAACACGCGTAGGCCGACTCATTCCGACGCTCGCTCCTACCAGAGGTATTAATGACATTCAGAGCCTTTGCAAGTGATTAAAAATGGGACGGGCATAACCCTCTACATCAGGCTATACCCTACCTGGCGTAGTTGTGGGGTTTCTGATGCTTGCCCTTCAACATTATCAATGTTTTACGAGATGTGGTAGTCTGAAAGGTGGACATCCTTCAACTTCATCATCCTGGCAACGTTTCATCTAACTAGGCCTACGTTAACTCTGGTCTTGCATTGTTGCATTTATGAGTAGGTTAAGGCTTATATTACAGAATATATTTTCAGGATTCTATAAGCAGACGAAAGTATAGGAGCACCGGTTTAGTGCGCTCCGCTCTAGTAACACTGTGTGATGTTCAATCGACGGCATTTTCCAGAATCTCCAAGACAGCAATAGGAGATTTTTCTTAGGTTAAAAATATTTTCAAAAAACTATTCACATTATGAGTTTTAAGTTTGTCTGGCTGACCGACGCCACATTTATATATCGCCATGTTGAACTTGAACAACAACTTTGTCCGACGTGCAGCCCAGTTCCTTCGAATGACATTATATCGCTGAAGCTAGAATCTCTCCATCATGCTCCATCTTGCTGGTATACTTGGTCACGAATGAGTTAGAGACAATCAAACAGGTTGCGTTTGTGTTGGCTTGTAACCTTAGAATATAAACGAATATTGATTAATTGATTGATTGATTGATTGATTGATTGATTGATTGATTGAAATACCGATTCAACGGGGCGTGATTAAAAGATTAAACCGATAATATTTATAACTCTGGTCAATTTCCACATCCCAATTGGCGTGGTATATCATGCACTTTTACATCTGACGTCTACCAGACTACTATTCTTTCGTGCAGCAGCCGGCAGTTCACGGTCTGAAGAAAGATTAGAAGAATCAGAAGATAGAGGTGCCGAAGCTGTGTCACAGTCTGTTGTTGGAAGCTATACTTGTGCATTTATAATGGAGTCTGGGATCTAGTGATGAAACGGTTGAGCCGAATGTCAGTCCGACAAATATGTAGGTGTGTGCGTCTATACTGCGCTCACGACTAAACCTGTCACTGAAATGAACTGTTTTTATAGTGCAAATACGTCTAAAGTTAACCTTAGAAACCTGTAACACTTTGACTACGAGATGCATTGGTGTTCCAGTCGCTTTTAGTTGGATACACTGTCGTCAATAAAGTGTTCTGTCAGATGCGACAGAGGCAAAGGAGTTAGATAAGCTCGATTATCAATCATATCTCTGACGCTAAAATCTTTCAATCTTGCTGGTATACTTGATCACGAATGAGATAAAGATAATGAATCAAAAACCGATTGAAAAACCGGTCTGAAGAAGGATTAGAATGATGAGAAGAAACTCTGCTACGATAACTATTCATGTCTCGTTATTAGGAAGCTGAAATGCAGAGGCGGATACAGGATTCAAACTTAGAGGTGCCGAAGCTGTATCAGAGTCGTTTGCTGGATGTTAAACCTTTGTTTAGTATATTAGAGTCTGGGATCAAAACCCACCACTGAAATGAGCTGCTTTTATAGTGCAAATACGTGTAAAATTAAACCCTATAAAACTCTAACGCTTTAACGACGAGCTGCATTGGTTTCTCAATCGCTTTTGTAGGTTACACTCTCATTGTTAAAATGTCATGTCAGGTGGAACGGAGACAAAGGAGTTAGATAAACTCGATTTCTCAACTTCTTGGACGTTAGGTCAATATCCTACATTTCGCTAAACTGACTATGCGTACCTTGATGACTGATTACCGGTAATAACAATTTCGAATAGTGAGCTGCGTCTTGATTTTAACAATATTTATTCAGAGTTAAAATAATTATCAATGAATGTGAATATTTAAACAAGAAATCACAGAAATATTAAGACGTGTTCAGCCACTAACGGTCGGGCATGACCAAAGAGTCTCGATCGTCTGAATGTCAAAGGAGTCCGTTGATTAACTATGGGAGTGGCAGGTCCTTGGAGGGTTTAGTTTGGTCAAAGAAGTCGTCTGCCTCAGTTTTACCTCGTCTTCTTCCTCTTCGTCCTTCTCCACCTTTTCCTCCACCTTTTCCTCTTCCTCCACCTTTTCCTCCTCCTTCTCCATCTTTTCCTCCTTCTCCACCTTTTCCTCCTCCTTCTCCACCTTTTCCTCCTCCTCCTCCACTTTTTCCTCCTTCTCCACCTTTTCCTCCTCCTTCTCCACCTTTTCCTCCTCCTTCTCCACCTTTTCCTCCTCCTTCTCCATCTTTTCCTCCTCCTCCTCCACCTTTTCCTCCTCCTCCTCCACCTTTCCCTCCTCCACCTTTTCCTCCTTCTCCACCTTTTCCTCCTCCTCTTCCTCCACCTTTTCCTCCTTCTCCGCCTTTTCCTCCTCCTCCTGCCCCGTCGTTATCATTGGCCTGGACGTCACTCCATGTGACCCAGGCATCGCTCCACGCCATCTCAGACTCGTTCCCTGTGACCTCGGAATCACTCCACGTCGCCACCTCATTCCTCGATCCATATCCGTCGGCTGTGCAATCCAGACGTGGGTCAACGGATCTCTCCAGGGCTTCCTCTTCTGGGACAGTCACACTGGTTGATGGCCCGTTGAGAACCTCTTTCTGCCCGGTGGAGTGACCAGCATCCTCGTTGTCCAGTAGCGCATCTCCCTTATTGGCATCCAGTTCAGCATTGCTATGGATACAGTCGCCTGGGACACCGGCAACTCTTTCTGAATACTCTTCAGCATCCACACATACGTGCGCTGTGTCGCCATGGTTACAGTGGTCGTCAATGCCAACAAGCACCTTCCCGGACTGTTCTGCGTTCTCGCGAGTATCGTTGCAACGGAGACCAGGCTCTGCGTCACCCGAGTTCCTGCTGCTGCTGCTGCAACGGAGGATGGTAGACGGATGCGCAGTGCAGTGAAGCGCGACGTTGTACCTGTACCAAGACTCGACGTCGCCGAGTTCCTCTGGGCGGTCGGCCACGTCCTCCTTGGCAGCCTCTTCCGTCAGGGTCCCGTCGGACTCCTCCTCCGTCCCGTCTTCCTCGTCGGCTGCCTCCTCCATCCATCGCGGCGATCCGGATTCTTCGAGATTGTTCTGTTGTGGAATGGTATCACCTCCCAATGGACATGCCTTCGAGTAGAGTTTCTGTCGGGGGTCAATTCGGTCCGGCTGGTCCGCCATCTGCTCTGTAAGTTTCTCCCCTGCAACATTATCTTCATACGGGTACTTCGACTCCTCCTCCGCTGTCTGCTCTGTCCTCTGCTCCTCCGTTGTAATCATCTCCTCCGCCAGTTTATCCACCTCCATGTCTGCTCTCATTTCTTCCTTTGTCTGGTCTTTCTTCTCTCCTTCCAACTGCTCTTCCTCCTCCTCTTTCACCAGCCATGTCCCTGGATCCCGTATCTTCTCCGTAGGCTTCTCTAATAACGGTTCCATCCGGGTGACTCCCATCGGATGTGAATCTTGGACTGAAACCGGATGCAGGGCGTCAACATCCCCCGCATCGGTTGACGCCATCAGAACCCAAGTGTATCCTTTGGCTCCTCCGTAACCGGAACGATCGGATGAAAAAAGGTCTGCATCCGCGGCTCCAGTTCCTACGCATCCGCCTTTTCCAGTTGGTAAACGCCGCAGGAAATCACCGGCAAGCGCAGGACACGAAGGCGGGAAGGAACAGCCGTAAGAACACGCATAAGAACCTGGAAATGGACAGAGATTGGTTCTCTTTGCCAGACCGATGAGGTCGCTGTTTCGGTTCTGCGAAGAGTTCCCGAACGACTTCTCCTGGAGCTCGGCGGCCCTCAGGGTCTGACATCTGGCGAGGTGAGCACCATCTACGATCGACGTCTTCCGCTCGATGCCCCTGGCGACGCACTCGACATCCGGTAGTCCGTCTCCGTGCGGGACTTTGCTCGGCAGGCTGCTCAGGATTCCAGTCGTCGTGACTGCTCCGGTTGGGATCCGGACTCTGGTCCTCATTACTTCCGGCAGAGTCGGGAGCGACATCGTGACCGATCTCTTTCCACTGACGTCATCGTCTGCTGTCGTCACGACGTCGTCATTCTTACTCGTCCCATCAGTGACGTCACCCGTTGCCCTGACAACGACTGCTTCCGGTTGGCTACCGGAAGTAGCGCGTGGAGTCATTTTCATTTCCGCTTCCGGGTCGACGTCGTAGATTTTCAGCTCTCCGCAGTTCGTCCTCTGCTGAGTGAAATCGACAGGGGCCTGACCAACGACCTTGACAGTGGTGCCATGGCGGATTTCTTCCATTCCTCCGGATTCTTCCACGTCTGCCCACGCCCTCGTTGTGTCTCCATGTTCAGCTTTCCTGGACGCATCCTTACCGCTGACCATGGGGGTTCCAGCTCCATCCCCATTGCGGAAGTTCCACTCGGCGTCCTCAAGTACTGTCATCAACATAGAATGCTTACTTGTTGAGCTGGTCCTCTTCCCGGCTTTGGATGGTCTCGCTTTTCGCTCGCTTTTCGACTCACGCTTCGACTTCGAAGTAACAACTCCCATTTCCTTGAAATCACTTTAAGTTATTAGCGCGAATAAATCAGTCCAAAGGCTCCTTCTCGATCGCAGAAACGATGCGGAAAGTTCAACAGAAAGTTCCTTTGAATCGATAAGACTTTAATTTTACACAGTAACAGTTTCCGAGAGAATTTGAAATTAAATTACCAACTCTCGATGACTTTACGATTAAATTCCCATTTCTCAGCGCTCAGCCAACTCAAGTAATATCGCCCATACGGACCGAACTGTTTATTAGACGCTGGTAAGTTACGTCACAGACGCATGCGACAATAACAGTTGGGCTAATAATAGATTCATTTCAATACGAGTCGATGGCTTATAAAATGTTAAAATAAGTAGTTGTAATCATGGCTTTGAAACTGTACTCTATGACGTCACACAAAGGACGTGACGTCTTGCGCTATATAGTATTATAACTATTATGAACGAAGGTTTATTGAAAACAGTTACTTTTAATCAGTCTGTACATAAGTTTGTTGGCTTTATGAAGAAAAAAATTTCTATAATTATTGCAATTATTTTTTTATTATAAACAATATCATCTCCATTGTTATCATTATAATACAATAATACGGCTTATTACTTTACGTCACTGTTCGACTTGTCATAGCCATAGCCATAGATTTGATTAATTCCATCAAATAAACAAGCAGATCAGTTCAACCGAAATACAGTCAATGTGTAGAATTAAGGTTATCAGAGAACAATAGGGAAAGAAAACCCTAAAAGGTCGAAGGTCCCGTTCAGCAGGGTCTTCCTTTCGTTGAGTCATTATATGCAGCGGTTGGTTCGTTTCAATTATAAATACCTGTGTTAATTATTAATCAACTGTTCCATGATCAATCAATAAACTGTTATTTCAAGGAGTGACGCATTTAAAGGGACAAATATATTAGTCGAACATCGTATTTCTACGGGAACTGTGTTCCAGGTATTAGGGTCAGCACGTTAAATCGAGAACCTGGAATGACCTCCCTCTGGTCCTCCGCTCCCTTCCTAGAACCCCTTCTTAGACATTCCTCTCTCAACTCAAAATGGTCCTATTTGGCCGCGCTGGGGTTGGGAGCGCCTCTGAGTAGTTCCCTTGAAGAGGCGTTATATAAATTCAAGTAATGAATGAATGAATGAATTAGAATGGGAATAAAATAATATGCCTATAGTTGTATAGTTATATAGCGTATACATAGACACACAGACACACACGCACACACACAGACACACATACATACATGCATACGTAGACTACATACAAACGTACATAGGCCTACATACATACATATATGTACAAACCGACATAAATCTTATTCATTTACTTCTGATTTACGTGCTTACTTACTATATTATTTCTTTATTTACTTGCTTACTTGCTCGTAATCGTAATCGTAAACTCCATATTTATAAAGCGCCACTCTGAGGCTAAGAGCAGAGCACCAGCTTAGTCACGAGTGTTAGGCCATTTACGGCGTTGCCTTTGGCCTAACCGTGGCTAATAGTAGGCATAAATTCGGTAAATATATTTACCTAGGTGATAAACCCCAACTAGTACACAGGCGGCCTAACTTAAGGCAACACGTTATTGTGTTAGCCAACGAGTGTACACTGATTCGAACCAGTTCCTACTGGATATCGTCGGCTCCTCTCACAGGTCTGTATAGACCTTGCTAGCTTTTCATAGCATTCAGTCAGTCGTGACGATTGCCTGGCGAGTAGCAAGTGTAGCGCTTCGGGTCTTACGGTCGTAATACGGCTGCTATTGAGTCTTACTCCAGTACAAACCAGTTCGCCAGTCACTTGAGTCTACAGCTGTGGGTGTCGAGCGTGAAGAGGTGAATGCAGTAAACAGCGAAGTTATAACTGCGAAGACATTCGCATTTCGATCTACAGACCAGAAACATGGAGCTCTCGTCAAAGTCCCTGCTGTTCTTGTTGGTTATCGTCGCCATTTCCGTGTGTACCGGTAAGTACAATTTACCTGGTTAAACTAGAAGATTGTTGAAATAACTTGTAAGCTATGAGTATACTTCTAAAGTATATTATAGGGCCTACTAGCCTTTGTGGTCGACCGTCGACGCCATTGTGTAGTAGGTCATACATCGTATAACATGTACCATGGCCCTGGCAGTAGTGTTTGCGTTCAGGTGTATCGCGTTCAGGGCTACACATATTTAAATTGATAGTCTATATATACGAGATTTCGGACCGTTCGGCAATCCCATCTATATTGATACTATAAAATCTTTCCCCACTTTTGAGGAACTCTGTAAAAAAGCCGACCATGACCTTTTAGAAATATCTTAAATAATCCCGGACATATCCTTCATTACCTACTACCCCCTGTCCTATATACTGGTCACGATTTGCGCCCACGCTCACATAACCGTGTTCTTTCTAGATTTGATTCCCTCGCCAGGCGTGGTTTCCTGGCTAGGATGTTGTACAGCTAAGCCATATAGTGTTTTTTAGTTTACTACTTACTAACTTTTTCGCTACTATTTGATAACTTTGTATAACTTTGTATGTACAGCGCCGTGCGTTTGCCAGCGTTTAATAAAGAACACACTTACTTACTTTTACTTTTATACGAGGTTTCACACCGTTATACAATGCCATCTATATTTGATTTAACAACGACTCTACCTGACATTCACACGAGAATCAAACCATCGTTAAATATTCGCTTTTTCAGAAGTCTAGTTGACTTGTAGTTAGGCTACATGTATAGCGTCATTCAACATTTTAGCAGAGCAGTTCCCTCTCAGTCCGTAGGGTCACAGTTTTCAACATTCATTTTTATAAAGTATTCGTGGAATGTAGAGTAGCCTATTCTTCCGAGGTAGAGTGAAATTATGCAGGCGAAATCATGGATTCGAACCCGCGTCGCAGACTTTGAAAGCCGACGAGTTAGCCACTTGGCTACCTCAGGGATGGGCAAATTACACAGTAAAATGTAATTGAATTACAAATTACAAATTACTTTGGAAAATGTAATTGAATTACAAATTACTTATAAATTTTCTGAAAATTACAAATTACGTAATTTCAATTACATCAAATTACAAATTACATACATAATTGGGATCAAGAAATCCAGACAGAAAACACATGTTTTATTTCCACTGTTTATTTGTATTACGCTATTTGAAACTGTTTATTTAATTTTCTCTAAGAAATAGCAACTGTTCGAACAAGTTATCCGATAATGGGCATCTGTTTGATCATATACAATCATGCCACTGCTTGTACTCTGGCAGTGCCAGTCCCAAGCCTGGATAATGGAGAAGGGTGACGCTAATGATCTTTGTTATTACACAGTGTCGTTTAACTGAAACTATTACTACCATCTTTACAGTTGTGTAGCTATGAAGCATCATTAGTTCCTGTCTGCCATCTTTAATATACTGCAAGAAAAACTGTTATCAATGGTGACAAATTCAGTTCTGAAAGCATCTTTTACCTGTAGCTACCATTCCTGACAATAGCTGTAATTTTATGAAAGCATTCGAAGAGTTCAGTGTTGTTATCGATCATTCTAGAGATACTGTAGTGATGACGATCAAGATAAGTAAAAGATGCTTTCAAAACTGCTTTGGTTGTGTAGTCTCTGGTTCTAGTTTTTTTTCAAAGTAATTTGATTTTACAGATGTAATATGAAATTACAAATTACTTGAAAAAATGTAATTCAATTACAAATTACATTGATCCAGAGCTACAAATTACCAATTACAATTGTAATTCAAATTACGTAATTTCAATTACATCAATTAAATTACTGCCCATCCCTGGGCTACCTGCCACTCTCAATCACCTTCGTTCAGGGGATCGGTTTGACTATAGGCTAGCGTTTATTTAACGACGCCGTCATAACGGGGTAGACTATACCCAAATCGCCGAAACCCAATTCCACGAATGCGAAGGAAATGAAAAATGTACCCAATTGGCATTTCTGTGTGACCTTGCACGCGTTAACATTTTTAATGATGATGGTGGTGGTGATGATGATGATAAATTAGAAATCTGTAGGCCTATATTCATTCATTCATTCATTTCGAGCACTTGTTATAGCGCCCCTTAAAGATTTCTACTCAGAGGCGCTCCCGACTACAGCGCGGACACTGAATCGGAGTTTCACGCCGAAGCGCATGAGCAAATGCGAGTGAAGGACTTGCCCAGGGTCCCTACGCGGCGGCTTGAGGTGGATTCGAACCCGCAACCCTCCGGCTGCAAGGCATCGAACATACCCCTACACCACCGCGCCCCACATGGTCCCTAGTGTTTCCGTGGCTCGGTTGCATTGGTTGCCCATGCAAAATAGCGATAAGAACTCTGCTCGATTAATTCAACCAAAACTATAGACAGGATCGAGGCTGTAGAAAACGTACATAGGTCTAGATTTCCACTGTTCAAGGAATTGCATTTTGTAGGCCTACTATCCGCTTGCAGCTAAATAAATTGCTTATCAAATCAACTGTTAACTTAACTTGTATGTGATATAAAGTCTACTCAGCCTAGGTCGACGCAGCTCAACGTACTATTTTAAATAATGGCACTGCTAGGGTGTCCTTCGTTATGGTTTGTCAGTTTGCCACCTCGCCTGCAAAGAGGCTTTCCCAATGACGCAAGATTTTTGTCCTTCAGGGAGGCATTTGTAAACCGTTTAGTTAGATGTAGGCCTATTATTCCTGGCCGGCTAAATAAAAGAGGATGATGATATTATTCATGATGATGATGATGATGTCAGATGATGATGGGGATTATGATAATGACGTAGATGTGAATGATGTGGATGATGTTATTGATGATGTTATTGATGATGATGATGATGATCATGCCAGCCACATTCGCTGCACCTACATTTGGCCCACAGCAAGCCATCATTCCCCCCATCAATGACACCATGCTGCCATGGTGCTGGTGCCGGTGTCACGAAATAGAGTATCCCCCATATATGAGTATCCCCTTAGCGATAGGAGTATTCGGTTTAATTTGCATTTTTGGCGGTCTCTAAGTGTATTCAGTCGTTCTGTTTGGATTTATTGTACACATAACATTTTTAAATTGCGTATCTTTTGTTTGTAAGTCGACCTGAAATAAATTTACTTCGTTTTTGGTGGTTTTGACTGGATTTTCGCCGAGGCTATAGTGATGCGTATACCGATGGGGATAGAATGGTTTATCCCCCCGGATACTCTAAACCGGTTTATTCCATCCGGGGGATACATTCATACATCCCCCCCGGCTAGTCGTAAGACGGTTACTCTATTTTGCGATACCGGCACCAGCAAACTAAACCGAATACTCTATATCGCTAAGGGGGATATTCATGTATGGGGGTACTCTATTTCGTGACACCGGCTTAATCAACACGTTGTCTGAACAATGGACATGATACTAACGAAGCCAGGCGAACGATTTTGCGCTATATAAATGACTGCTAACAGTCACCTGTTTTGATGTCGTTTCAGTCGAATCGATGCAATGCTACGTCTGCAACTCAGGGATCAATTACCAGGGCAAAAACTGTGAGACGAACTTCGTCGGATTCAAGGAGGAGTGCGGCGTTGACCAGAACTACACGCGCTGCAGAAAGACAATCCAGACAGGTAGGTAGACATACGGACAATGGCAAGGCATTTCCAGTGCACAGCTCACACCTTTTGTTAGTTAGAGGGCTAATTAGTAACTTCTTCGTGCTAGCTACCATCCTCGTCTAAAACTGAAAAGTCCCATGGCCTTCGATGTGGTTTGGCTGCTGTTCCTTCTCTGTCGCTGGACCCACTGCATGGAACAGTCTTCCCGATCATGTGAAGAATGTGCCATCTCTGGAGACATTCAAATCACAACTCACGACCTATCTCTTCAAAGTACAGTATACCCTGGGACTATTATTACTGACGGGTTACGCAGCGGCAATATGTCAGCCAATCAGAGATCGTCTTTTCTGAAACATCGCGGGCGATGTACGTGACCATTTATTTTTAGATTACACTGTCATCCGGGCACTCAGCAGGTAAATACTCTCGACGGAGCAAACGCAAACAAAGCCAAATAGCCTAAATCATTCTCGACTTTGTTTCAGTAATTTACAAGATACATACGTTGCAAATTATTTTATTTATTTTAGTCGCTTTCGTTTCGTAACGACAATCGTCCAGAAAAGAAACGGGACTAAAACTGATCTGACCTGCAAAGGTCCCGGATGTAAAATCAGAGTCACAGACATAATCTAGGGCAATGACACAATTTGCGTCCGTTTCGAATCCCGTCAGTAATAATAGTCCCAGGTATACCATAATGACTGTCATTGACTTTTTTAACTCATGTCCTCCGCCCTTTCCTTCGGCATCGGCTGAACTACGTCGGTATATGAACCGTCTTATTAGGCCTATTATAAATGTTATAGTAGGCCAGGTAGGGCCAGTAGGCTTACACTTGCATGGGCTATAACTTGAATTTATATAGGCTTATTGTATTTTCGTTTAACAAATCAAGCGGAGCAGACTGAACGCTGCTCGTTTAGGCCCTACATGTTGTTAGGTTTAGTTATTTATTTATATATATATATATATATATATATATATATATATATATATATTCGTTTATTGAGAAAAACAATCTGACAAATATGCAGAAATGCTAACATGAGTGATAATGGATAATTAAAGTTCATTAGAAGATTTTAGAATAAACTAGTAAATATTTTTATATAATGATCTGGGAATAAATTGAGAGTTGTCCTTGGGTGGGAGAGTATGGTTGTGTGCTCTAGATGTTTAGTTTAATGTAGGCGTAAGTTTAGTCACAGAACGCTTTATCTATTCTGTGCTTTAGTTTAGTTTAATCTGAGACGATAATAAACTTCACGCATGGTTTTTTCTTTAGTTGTCGACGACGTCCGAACCATTCGATCCTGTGCCACCGCAGGAACCCAGACTGGATCAAGGTGTGTCGATCGCACGGGTACTTTTAAAGTTAGAGTGAAATACTGTGAATGCGATCACGAAAACTGCAACGGTTCTAGCGGAGTCATCGCACCTATCTTGCTGGTCGTCGTGCTAGCCCTTAGCAACGTGTTTGCAAACGCCAGATAGGACTACTTCTGTCGGACATATTTTTTTATAATAATTAACTCCAGAATTATTGATCATGTTTAGTTTCTTCTGTTCATTTTAGCCGTACATCACTCGTTTGTACTTTTCAAAAAAGGTTTTGTGAAACATTATATTTTCTGACGTGCAGTGAAAGTGAAACATGTACAGCAGTGCCTACATCTTTTCTCGATTTGTACACATTTTCTACACGGCTGCTATAATTATAGGCCTACTTACAGTCCTACCGTTAACACATGTTTTACACTTGCAAAAGTAGTTTTAAATTAATGCTAATAAGCCAACCAGGCGATTGTCGCTTAAGTGTGTACTTTGTGTCCATGTACCGGGGTCCTCGTTGAATTTTGGTTCGTTAGGCGTAATGGCCTTTCAGATAGGCTATAGATACGTTTCCAGACCTGACATTCGATAAATTCCACCACATCCAGGTCTCACTCTATTAGCCAACATCTTTGGCCAAATTCAGTCATGTATGGCAGAAAACACTTTCTCTCAAATGACAAATCCATCCCAACATTAAGTTGCTCCTTTTCACAACTCAGCAGCAACAACAAATTTAATTCTTCAAATATCCTCCTGGGAACTTAGAACTGTCATACAACACAGCTCTTCAGCCAGCAATTTTGGCTTTATGTTTGACTCAGGCTTCCAATCAGTGTTTAATCTAGACGTCTCTGGGGGGTAAAGTTCCCCCAGGATTGAGTTTCCCAGAAAAATTAAAGAGATGAAATTCTGGATAGAAAGTGTGAAATTTATGGATAATTGTAGGATTTATCGCGCCTTTCCTGTGGTGAGGGGGAAAACTTTTGTTGAAAACCTGTCGTTACTACCCCCCTCGAAAATTTTCGTTGCGGAACTCTCGTTACTACCCCCCCCTCGAGAAAATTGCCCCGGTCCTCAGCTTTTATGAACTTTTGAAATAATTGGGATCCCCCCGAGAACCCTCAATTCCCCCCGACAGCAAGGGGACTAGATTAAACACTGCTTCCAATGAACCATGAACTCTATCTGCAGGTCTACCCACTGCCACGTTCGTGATATTCGAAGGATTAGACACCACATTCCCTTTTGGACCTTGATTTGTTTGGCCAATGCCCTGGTCTCCAGCAGTCCCAACTACTGCAACTCGCTCGTTACTGGCATTTTGAAAGCTAACTTGAAGCTTCAGAGTCCAAAATACTTTTGGACTTCGAAAAACTCCAAAATACGAGCATGTCACTGATACTTAAGTCACTGCATTGACTGCCCATAGAAATGTAAATCGAATAATTTTCAAGACTGGGTTAATTGTATACAAGGCTTTGTATTTCGGTCAACCTTATTATCTTCAGTCCGTTCTGACTCCAAAGAGCTCTCTGTACTCCGACCAGATCTTCCAAATTTCTCAGTCTGAGTATTCCATGTACAAGGACAGCCCTTGGAGGCTCAGAAGGTGTGCCTTTTCTGTTGATGGCCCCCAGACTCTGGAACTCACTTCCGGCAGATGTAAGCTCTGCAAAGACTCTTCTGGCCTTCAGATCTCGACTAAAAACTCATCTTTTCCTGGACTCATTTCCTCCATAGGCGGTTTCCGTTACATCTCGGACTCCCTTCGTGGCTTTTGACCGGACTTTCCCCTAGATATGCTGGCTTGCACAATGATTCTGCTTAGCAGCGACCATCGACTGACGCCTGGAGCGTTATGTCATTGGTGCCATAGAAGTTCTTCTATAGATTAGATCTGCCATCATCTCGGTGGTGCAAACATTTGACATCAGGTGGAACCCAGTGTAAGCAGTCCCCGTTGGGAGTCCAGAGGGTACCTTGTGGCAAAGGAGAGAAAGTGCAAACAATCTGCCTCTGTTAAAGTGTGCAGAACAACAATAGAAGAATAGAACATCTCGCCCATATATTACTCTGCTATCCCACCTTCACACAAGTCTCATCTCTTGCCAAGGAAATCTGAACGATTTATGCAAAGAAGTAAAGCATGCACTGGAGTCTCCATACATGTAGGCAACACTGACAAAAAAGTCACTTATTTTGTAACAAATCCATTATAAATACCTATCATAGCAGTAAAAGTTACAAGCATCACAGATACACACTACAGCAGCAGAAACTATGACGTGCATGCGTGTAGAAATTCGTCCAATCTAACTTTCTAAAATTCCGTAACTTATAAATGTGAGATAAGGTCACAAAATAATAAAGAGGAAAACAATCAAATTTCTACAATTGTCAAGTAGTGTCAAAAGCATGTCAGGAAGAGGTGGTGGCAGTTATTTACCATAACTAGTTGTTACAACTGAAGAATGACAGTATTATCATATATATTGTTCCTACATCCATGTACAGTTGAAGAGCACCAAAAATGTACTCTTCCGGCGAGAGCTGGTACTTCCGGCCACCTATAACGACCTGTGTGTCGTATGCCAAAAACTACAATTTAAAAATAATTTTTATTTCATTTATCAATGTATTTTATATTTTATCTGAGGCAGATCTAACAAATTATACATGTTACAATATGATTTAACTTTGTACGCAGAAGTGAAGATGATTCTTTTGTCCAGGCTATCTTTTGTCTTTGCATCCAAGACCGTCTTATTTCCTATAATACATGTTTAATATTGGGGGTATTTTACTGATGCATTGTTTAACAATGATAACTCGAGGAATTGCTGTTTCCTCATCTTAACCCTACTACCCTAGTTTGTGTATGTGTAGTGAATATCTGCACCACAGTTTCTACTTACCAGACTGAAGACTAGCGCAGCAATAGCACCATAAACACATGTCAAGATCTGGTAAAAGAAAAAAATCACAATGTTACAAGCTGTGTTCTATCAGCCTGGTGTCATGAATAAACGAAAATTGATTGATTAATTGACAACTTCGCTTTTGTACAAGTATAACCTTTCACAAGGATACCTTTATGATATAAACATTATCTTGTTACTTTAAGATATTTAATACAAGTATTCAACTCGTTCTAGAAGAGTCACTTGTTTGCAGACATCAAGGTCTATTATTCTGTACATGAATTCAACGCATCCGTCAATTTTTCTGCTGTTGTGTTACATCCGTGTCTTATCACATTATATTGCACAAAGATAATTATCTGTACAATTTCTTACATTTACTAAAAGATACTTACGTAATTTCGGCCAGCGAACAAAAACACCAACATGACAACGAATCCAAAAATCACGAGCACCATCGATAGGACAAAAAGCAGCGCAGCACACAGTGTGAAGTCGATCTACAGAAATTATGTTAATTGTTAAGTCAGATGGCATAGAAGTAGGGTTAATGTACTGTTACACAGCAGTTAATGTTAGCCTTTTTTTTATTATACAAGTGCACATGAATTGAATGATTTAAAATGAGATGGGCTGGAATCGCAGACTATCGAAGTCAATTTGCAGGAGACAAAAAGTTGTTAGTACTCATTTATTGACTCAAGGGATGAAAGCTGAATTGGTCCTTTGCCGACAATATATATGTTCTCGTGTTCTATGAAAGGCCACCATCCAAATACTAACCATGCTCAGCATTATTTTCACAGATCATTGCCAATGTTGCACAACACCAAGACCACATTACCAAGCTACAATCCATGAATATTATTTTAGGTTTACCTACAAGGGGTGCTTGATTGTGTAGTGGTTAGCATGCTGGACTGTCAATCGAGAGGTCAGGGGCTTAAATCCCTGCCAGGGCAGAAATTTGGTTTGAGATTTCTATGCCACCTAGCCAAAATGAGTACACTGACTGTACACTGTCAGTGGGAAGATGAGACGGCAAGGGAAAGGAATGGCCACCCGCCTTCATATGCGAGGCTAAGAAAATGAAGACGCTAACATTTCATACCCATGGCTGCCTCAGGGCTAGCTTAAGGGATTGCTCTTCTTCTTACCTACAAGAGTGAAAATTACAAAAAGAAACTCGTCTGAAGAGGATCACTTGCAGGCAGTGATTTCATTGCCTTAAACTTGACTTGTGTGAGCATCAGAGCATGTGTCCTCTCTTAACGATAGTCCCATTGACAATATGTGGTGGATATACTCATTTTATAGCCAAGTTTACTTAAGGATGGTACTCGAAAAGAGCTCCTGCAATTTTATGGCAATGATTTAACCACTGACGGTGTTCATAGTCGAGCATTTTACCACTAGAAAACCGTAACATGCTAAGAAACTACATTTTCAGTCGTATTCCTACCTTCGTTTGGATAGCAAAGATGGAAATGCCCACACAAACAAGAGTTGTTATTCCAATTGCAATCAGAACAAACTTTAGGTCGTAGTAGCTGCAAAGCAAGAAACTCTGCTTTTTTCACGTAATTTTATACAAATTCTGACAATACAATGGCAAAAGAGAAGAAATATTCATAAAAAAGCCTATATAAAAGCAGTATCCTTGTTACTGCATGGTAGCAAAGACTATGGCAACTTTCCGCAAAAATTATCCTTCACAATGTGTTCTACATTGCACCTCTCATAATGGTTCTCCCAAAGTAGTGATACATAAAATCTGGTATATATCTTTCAACACACTTCTAAGTTGCATGTTATATATGAAACTGTGGAGCTTCTTGAGTTATCATAACGGCTAGAATAATACAAGTAATTTGGCATACATCGTGCAACATATTTCCAAGTTATCTTAGAAATTGTAGAGCTTGACATAGCATAACTGTTATAGTTATACAAGTAATTTGATACACATTGTTCAACATATTTCTAAGTTAGCTTTGAAATAGAAGAGCTTCTTGACAGCATAACTGATAGAAAATTATACAAGTAATTTGGTATATATCGTTCAAAACATTTCTAAGTTTTATATGAAACTGTATAGAGCTTCTTCACATGTAGCGTAACGGCTAGAATCATACAAGTAATTTGTATCAAAACAGAGGAAAAGTGAATTCACCTGGAAACTGCAGCACAGACATAGGAAAAGGCCAGATTCTGAAAAGATCAAACAGTTTTCTTCTGCCCATCAGCTTGTGTCAAGCACCACTTCAAAGGCTTTATTATCAAAATATTTGCCAATCTGGTGGTCTCTTCTAACAAAAGCTTACAGTTCAGGAAGTCCACCATGTGGTAGGCATACCTTCTGAATATGCCAAACTGCATCAATCCTTCATACCTTAATGTATGTATGTATGTATGTATGTATGAGCACTTGTTATAGCGCCCCTTCAAGATTTCTACTCAGAGGCGCTCCCGACTACAGCGCGGATACTGAATCGGAGTTTCACGCCGAAGCGCATGAGCAATTGCGAGCGAAGGACTTGCCTAGGGTCCTTACGCAGCGGCTTGAGGTGGATTCGAACCCGCAACCCTCCGGCTGCAAGGCAGCGAACATACCCCTACGCCACCGCGCCCCACAAATGCCCAGTAAGTTTAAAAGAGTCAACCTCTCAACTGTTGCTTAACATATCATAGCTGAAATCTGAACCTGCTAGAACCAAAACAAAACTTAATTTCTTCCCCACACTTACCAGTACCCAACATCCACCAAATAGTAATTGTAATTACAATGATTTATATAACAACTTGAGTAGGAAACTACTTCTAGGATGCTTTATACTGGTGGCGTCTAGCCCCGCACCTGGAATGGGAGAACAAACTCCCACTTTGGCCGACTTATATATAAGAGACGCAGAAGTCACTGAGAACTGTAAAGTAAACCCGCACACACTTCATGCAACCGTGGGAGATCATTCTCTCAACCCCCATTGGTAGACGCCACTGCTTTACACTGTATACTCTCAGTGAAATGGTATGTTACATAGTAAGTACCTTTACGCTAATAGGCTAATTCTAAAGTTAAGCTCTGATATTTGTCAAGAGGTCTGCTTCAAAAGTAGTCAAACTAACATTCCAGTTAAATCTGTACACATCATAGTAAACAGGATTACATATAAATTAGGGCTGGTACTGATTTAAAAAAATGATTGATCTCCAAAATTTGACTATGATTAATCAATTAAATTCGATTATTTTTTGTGTATTTTACGTAAAGCTTTAAAAACTGTCAAAAATGTAGTCACTGAGTCATTTACTACTTTCTTTCTACAAAAAACTCCAACCATTCCAAATTCAAAAGTTCAAATTGTCAGACTGAAAAATGTAGCCAGCCGTTACTACTTTCTTTAACAAAAATACTTTATCGAACTGTTTATTGCAATGAAGACAGTTAATTTTCTCGCCATCTTCAACTTTTCCATCTGCAGCATTTGTCTTAAATGCAAAAGGATCTCTTAATTTTTCACTCAGACGTTTCACATTATAATTGTTTGCCACATTGTTTACTCCGGAAATTGGCCGATTGACATCAAGAAATAAGTAAGAAAATTAACCGAACAAGCCGAAATTAATTGATTAAAATTTTAATCGATAAATTAATCGTTAAAATCCGCAGCCCTAGTATAAATATATAAATATGGTTCTTGGTCACTATATATAAAAGTCAGAAGTGTACTTACAAAGACAATCAAACAAATGTAGTTTGTAGGATAAGCCCGTCTAACGCTGTCACAGCAGACTAGCACGATATAGACAACTAAATACACACCACTGAAATGAAACAGAAAAAGCTAAGTTACTTCAATCTAAGCTAAGTTACCACAATCAATTGTCAATGATTACTGTATTGGATTGTATTTGATCATTTATATACAATAGTGTTTGTCTGATGCTACACATGAGAAGTGTATGCACTTTGGGTGTCTCCATTTTCTTCATCGCTTTTAGCTGGACATACATGTACTCTGGAATTTGGTCTGCAAAAAATGACTTCACTTAGCAGTGATCATCGACTGACGTCTTGAGCATTATTACAATGGCCGTTGATCAGTTCTTGATTATTATTCTGAAATGCCATATGTCAATCAGTGAAACCTTTTACGGTAATCTGAAACATATGTAATTATAACAGGAATTTTGTTAAAAAAATTAATTAGATTTGACTTGGGGTGCGTTTTAAAGGCCAGCTTGTAACTAGTCTGCTATACCTGATCTCGAATTGCAGTGCAGCACAGGCACAGAGCAACAAATATTCATTGGAAATACAGTCTGTCAAATTTCTGAATAGTACGGTACATACACTCCAAGCTAAAGTGGAGATTGATACTCTTAAAGAAAATTGCACAGTAACCTAATTTATAACTTAAAATGGCATAATAAATTCCTAATGTCACCGCCTAGCTCAACTTCACAAACTGCTACCCTGGGTGTCTTACCATGCAGTTTTAACATTTTGTAAAATATTTACTTACATTGAGATCCACACAACCCAGTAATACTGATGAACCCAATCTTTTACAGGCTGACTACAACAAAGAAATTGTAATAGCAAGCACTGAAACGATCACATCTGATGGTAACCTAAGCATTGCAATCTAGTGAATGATTCCACAGAAATGGTAATAGTTAAGCATTGAAACAATCACATCTGATGGTAACCTAAGCATTGCAATCTAGTGAACGATTAAACAGAAATGGTATAGTTAAGCATTGAAACAATCACATCTGATGGTAAACATTGCAATCTAGTAAATGATTACAACCTAGCAAGTTCTCAGATAAAATTGCTGTATACTAGGGCTGTTAATGATTAAATTTTTTAATAGTTAACTATTTAAGAATTAACGATTAATTAATAGTTAACTTGTGATCAACTGTATTCCCCAATACGTGATGACAAATGCAAAATTAACATTATTCATTGTTTATCTTTTAATAGTATTACTAATATTTATTGCTGGTTAATAGTTACTACTTAATTTGTAGCCTAGCTATTTGTTCATATTAGTAGTCTTGTTTAATAAGCTTTTCAGTTCAGATGTCTTCCTTCAACCAATTATGTAAACAAACCAGCATGTTAACACTGCTAGATTCTAGGAAGCAACATGATTTGTTGACAATATAACAAGCGTTCTTCGATTAATCGTTAAAAATAAATTTAATCGTTCAAATAAATTAACGATTAATCGATTAATTGTTAACTTCTGCAGCCCTACTGTACACATGAAACAACAAATACACTGTGTAATTCTCTGTTCTATGTCAGCAGTAATTAAATGTTATGAAAACTGTAAACTTGTCAGATTCTTACACAAAGATAAAGATGCAGATGAAAACGACTGTGACCAGTAGCATGGCTGTCAGAATTAGGTATACCTGCAATTGAAACCACACTCAAGTTAATTGAATACAACATTTTTTTACAATAATTAGTTTCTTGAAAGTCAGTTAATACTTTTAAACTATATGAGGCCAATAACTACAATCAAATTTTAAGTCTTCATTAAGCAGAATCCGAAGAAAAAGGAAGAAACCATTGTACAGTTAGTAAGTGCCACATTCAACAAGAACAAAACAGTTCCACGTGGATTGAACCTGCTTAAACAAGTCAGTGGAAGGAATACCAAGAGCAAATTAAAATGCTGAAGAAGCTTGAGGGTAAATTATACGTAGAGTGATTTCATGACTTGCCAGACATTTGTAGCAACAGCATGCAGTGGCCTAGGCTGTTTATAGATTCCAGAGTGCAGAGGTATAAAACTGGAGTTACATGGAGCATTAAACTAAAAATTGCATACTTAGTACCTTTTAAAATAATTCTACATTAAATTGTATTGAACAAGAATGCATTGGACGTGACAATTCCCCTACACTCACCAGATGTGCCACTAAAAATACAAGTTCTAATAAACTCAAGGCTTTCCCCATAACAACAGAGACCTTGTTCAGATTAAGTGTGAGTAACTGACGTTGAGTAGACAATGGAAGTACAGACATTTTACCCATGACAGAAAGAGTAGATCTATACCTTTTGAATGAATGCCTGGCGAATCCGTTTGTCGGAAAAAGATGACGAAGCCCACTCTGTGGAGGCATCTCCAGCCTCTGAAGTAGGCCTATTAGGATCAGGCCTATTAGGATCGTTATAATTCGAAGTGGCTGGCATCATAACCACAACTAAAATCACAATTATTACATGTCACTGCAAATAGTAGTAATAACAGCAATAAAAATAACATACCATTAGCATCTAAAAATAATAAAATTAAGAACAACACGATCAAGAGGATTCTTAAGTTGTTGAAATAAGTAAGGTACACTGAAAATTTTGAAGTATCATATAACAGTAAACAAACTATTGTTTTCAGTGAAAGATGACATAAGTAGTGTATTAGTAGTGGGATGGGGAGATAGCTGAATTGTAACATTCACGAAGATCATAAGGACGCGGCTTCAATACCCGCTATCCCCATAAGGTTGACTCAGCCTTCCACTCCCTAGTGGGTGACTGTAAAGTGAGCGGTAGAACAGCTGGGCGCCTTGCAGGCTACAATACACTTAAATTCGACTCCTATGATATGTGTTATTATCTGTTACTGCTATATCATGTAATCTTATTGCACACTTATCAGTTTGAATAAATAAATGAATATTATTATGACATTATATATATATATATGTATGTATATATATACAATAATATATATATATATACCCATGAGATTTTCACTGCATTTCAGCTTATTTAACTCAGAAAGGCAGTTTTAAATTATTAAGCACCCCATCTAATGACTAGGGTCAGTAAAAACTCATGGCAAAAAAGTTCAAAGGTCACGGTAGAATTTGGTAAAACTGGGCGAAAATCACGGCAAATTAACGCTTTTATTTACTCGGATCCGACCAAACAATAACACAAATAACAAAGAAACGATGCTGTCACTATGTATATGTATAATGCCACAGAAAATGTTAGTGTTTAACGTCCTACATCAAATCACATTTGTATTTACAAGATAGACCTCATCATATTAATAACATCTATAGATCAAAGCAGTGTTCTAAGTCAGTGCTTCCCAAAGTGGTGGTCCGCAGACCGGCAGTCCGGCACCGGTCCGCGAGCCCTCAGCTGCCGGTCCGCAGAATCAAGAAACTGGTCAAATTGTCTCGGAATCAGGAAATGACTATTATAATGTTTTTAAAGTAATAAAAAAACACTTTAGGCTAGCAGTTAAAGGGCAATAGAGTCGTAGAATTGGCTAAGTATGCATTTAAATCAATTTTAACACATATAACATATTTGAGGAATCTATTTTAGGTGATCGAAAAACAGAAATTATTAATAAATTGAGCACCGGTCATTCTGCAGTGGGAAAATTCCTGCCGGTCCGTGACACTGAAAAGTTAATTCTGCCGGTCCGTGACACTGTAAAGTTTGGGAAGCACTGTTCTAAGTCACTGAATCAACCATTGCTCTAACCAGTTTGGACACAACTTAATGACATGTCTCACCTCCTCAAAAAACAAATGGGGTCATGAATGAATCACCCCACCCCATCGATCATTGTTGTGAGGGCAATTGTTGATGACAGAAATAGATATTAAATTTAAAATAAACTAGCATAGGAAAAGTACAAAGGCTGACAAATACCTACCGTACTGTTGCTGCTGTTGTGGTTGTTGGCCTCCACCTGGTCTGTTTGGATCTTGTGTCACATATACACGATTACTCTGATTCCCTGCAAAGGTTTTAACAGAACAGTCTGCAGCCCGTGCTGCTAACACATCTAAAGCTGGCCTATCCAGGCAGGAGTAGACAGGTCTTAGACTTAAGCACACAGAGAAGTATTGTATTGTATTGTATTTGAACACTTGTTATAGCGCCCCAACCAGATTTCCCATTCAGAGGCGCTCCCGACTACTGCGCGAACGCTGAATCGGAGTTTCACGCCGAAGCGCATGAGCAATTGCGAGTGAAGGACTTGCCCAGGGTCCCTACGCAGCGACTTTGAGGTGGATCCGAACCCGCAACCCTCCAGCTGCAAGGCACCGAACATACCCCTACACCACCGTGCCCCAGTTGTATTGTGATGTGTTGTATTGTGTGTTGTATTGTACTCCACGTTTATAATGCGACCGAGCCACCCGCAGTAAAGATCCGAGAAATTAATCTCTGATAATCCGACCCGACCGGGAAGCGAACCCGGGGCGCCGGCGCGGCGAGCGGGCACCAACCCACTCGGCCACTCAGGATCCTTGAAGTGTGACCAGATGGCAGACTGATTTACCCAGATGGGTACCTGCAGTAATCAGCAGGTTGTCATGTCCACCATGGAGATAGGCTGTTTGATTGAGACGGTGGGCAGACCTATTTAGCATGCTGGAAAATATCTGAAGGCTTTTCTGGCTGTTTCCTGGTTGGTGGGTCATGGTCTAAAAGGAAGCTTTAAGTTGCTAAGTATTACCTCAGTATATTAATTAATTTGAATGTTTACAGCATTCTAAGTCATTAATACACTATTCTTCTAGTTTATCCGATGATAAATAATTAATTAGTGACCTCTATCGTGCCCGTTTCTAATGCACGAGGCATCAATCGATGGCACACCAAAAATACACTAATCAGATGTATACATACTTGTGTCATTATTATTTTGTGCATTGACAGGTGCAACTGAGCGAGGTGCATTTGGTTGGTTCATGGGCTGCTGTTGTTTCACTGGTTTCTGTTTTTGGGTTTCATAACCAGCTGGGTTCTTCTGTTTGGCTTTTTCTTGGTGACCACGGTCCGGCATCTGTTTGATTCATAGATTGATCTACCACAAAGTTTCAGGTTAGGGTCTGTACTTAGGTTTGTTAGCCCAAAAGTTTCAGGTATATCAACAGTAGTGGAACGGGGAGATTACAGCACACAAATTCAAATAATCATGTATCCCCTAGGCATGGGCGTATATAGGGGTGGTTTTACGGGTTCAAACCCCCCAAATAAATGCATTACTGTTGTTAAACACGAAAAATGTAGAAAAATACGAGCATTTCCAATGGAAACCCCCAAAAACTTTAAACCTCTCCAAATTTGCTTCCTGTCTGAACCTCTGACCCTAGGTCTTTTACGTAATCGTAAAGGAACTTCTACAGCGCCCACAAGAAGTCGCGGGAACTTATCACAGGCGCTTAATAAATAATATAGTATTTTCCAAAATACTAGAGTCAGGCACATTTCTCCAAGAAGTCACTTATGGCTACGGAACCGTCCGGACGGTGCCGTTATTTCATTTCTACGGAACTGGTCCGCAAATAATCTATGGGCGATTGCACATATCTATGGGCGTGTACATCTATGGTTGAAATAAATATTGGCAAAAGCCTGTCACGTGAACTTGTTGTCTTCCCGTCGAATTTTTATATGGCGGACAACTTGAGGGTCGGTTAGGGCCAGGTTAGTATTCGTGTGGTCGTTTAGTGTCAAATTAGGCGTCGTGAGGGTCGGTTAGGGTCAGGGTTAGGGTTAGTTTCGTTAATCCCTTAACTACTGCGCTATTGATGGTTCGGCTTTCACGCCATAGATATGTGCAATCGCCCATAGATTATTTGCGGACGGTTCCGTAGAAAAGAAATTACGGCACCGTCCGGACGGTTCCGTAGCCAGTGCCTTCTCCTAAATTACGTTACACTTCTTCGAAGAACCTTTAATTACAAAGCAAAATGATGCAAAGTCCGATATAAAATTCAATGCAAGAGAGCAGACGATATTCCAAAACCATCGAAAAATCGATCAACATAAACAGGCATGTTAAGCATTACTAGATATTACACAATATTAATAGGAAAGACTAACAATAAACGTTAATTAAAATACCTGTGACTGATCTTATCTGAAGACGCCTTTCGCCATTATTTATATTTGAAGGAACGCTCAATAATGAAACATGTCCTACATATTACTTTAGAGTCTTTTCGGATGTGATGACGCACACGAAACCATAACTCTTCATGCAATACAACTTGCATTTATAAAGCGCCTTAATAAAACAAAGTCTTACTCTAAGGACGCGTTACAATGTACTTAGCCTACTAATCATAGAACTTAGAGAAGAGATACGTTTTAAGTTTAGATTTTAAAATATTAATTGAGGATGATCTTCGGATTAGTTCATGTGGTAGAGAATTCCATTCAGCTGGACCAGCTACTTCAAACATTCTGTTTCCAAATTGTGGATTTTAGTTTGTTCTTTTGATTACGAAGTCTGCATGTAAAAATAGCAGCGCCGCCACGCGAATACCAAAAATCTATTGTTAAACAAATTATTGCTGAAATGTTTCAGAGAATAGAACTCAGTCGTCATCACTTTAAGTCTTATGCTCAGTAACAGTTACTAACAAATCAGTCTTAATAGTTGTGGGACAAGAATGTCAGTGAGTTAGTAGGACGTTAAAGTCGAACTGTGGTAGGCCTACTCTGAATCTGCGGAATTCTTTCTGAACTCTTCCAGGAGTGAATTGCCATTAAGTATACACTCCATTCTTCACAGTCCTGGTCAGTCATTATTCCCTGTGCTCATACGGAAGACGAAACCCTCCTTCCTATTGACCTCCCCTCTTTCCGGGCATCCTTTACTGTCCCCAAGAGGAAGATGAAGCGAAATTCGTAATTTCCAAATTTCTAAAGCGACTCTATAAATCTGAGTACAGGGAACCAGCTTATTTACGAGCGCTGCGTCGCGTCAGAGAGGTTGTCCTGAAATTTGTAAGTGAAGATCCCAGTCTCGTTGCGATGAGACCAGGGAGAGAAGTGGACAGAGAAGCTGCTAAGGCGGGTTTCGTTGAGGACGAGAAAGCTAGGAAGGCGGCAGATCCGTAGAAAATGAAAATTGTATTCGTGATTGGAAAACTAATTACTCTGCTAGCATGCCCATTATAAGGTCCACATAGGACCCATATTTCCCATATGGGACCAGTTAGGCCCTACGTGGTTCCAGAGGGCGATCTTCTATGGAACCAATTAAGCTGAAGCTTCAGGGCCCCCAGAAGCAGGGTGAGAATTGCCGGGGGTTGGGGGTTCAACCCACCCCCATGTCTTTCTTACGCTCCCATCGTAAAGTCTACATTTCACACCCAAACTGCACATAAATCAACGTCTAACCAACCAACCCCAGTTATTTTTTACAATTCCCATACTGCCCAGAAGCGACCCGGACTTTAGACTGTAGTGCACAATGCACATAGCTTTAAAAAGTTGGGTCTACCTTCTATGCCCCCGTAACAGTTCACGTGTTCAACACTCAGGGCCACAAATGTAGACCCGCCTCTGCAAGGGTCCTATCAAATGTTCATGTGCATTCTGGTGTGGGGGAAATACAAATCGAATTTTCACTCGGTTTCTCTGGACAACCACTTTGACTCGACGCAGCGCTCGATAATAATCTGGTGCCCTGCACTTGGCTTTCGAGTAGCGCCCTAGAAATTTGGAGATTACCATTACGACTGAAATGTATTGCAATTACGGAAAAACCAATAATATGTTCCGTTTTTTTAGACGGATCCAAAGCAAATGAGGTCAGACGGTCAAACGGTTACCATATATACCCGACGAGGCAGCGTCGAAGTCTCTAGAACTGGTGGCCGGACGTAGCCGGGTATTATCGTTCACGTCGTCAAACGAGGCCAAAGCCGCTTGCGTTGGGATCAGTGACATTCGGCTTGGCGTTATGAGACCCGGAATGATCGATGGGCGTAACGACGGAAGAGTTTAGGCCACCCGGGAAGCCAGTAGTTTATTGGAAACGCCGTTGCTGTTCGGCTGCTGCAGTGCTCCGAAGAGCCAGGCGGCTGTGGACAGACAGCGGCGGCGCCTGGCGAATGAGTACAGGCGGCGGCGACACCTGGCGAGCAGCGAGAGAGTTGAACTGTGTGCGAACGTGGATCTGTGAGTGAAACGATGCTGAAGGTGGTAGAACATGTTAAATACGGTGGCTACGATTAGGAACGACTTGGTCACGCCAGAGGCAGAAATGAACAAAGAAATACAGCCAATTATTGCGATTATGGAGCGAACTTTTGCTGAGAAAAGGGATTATGAGACAGTATGTTTTACGAAATAATTAGTTTAAATTGTTTTTAAAGAAGAAAACAGAAGACCTCCAGTGGCTAAACGAAGGGGCAGAGGGGGCATCCGCCTCGGGCACCGCAAAAGGGGGGCACAAAATTAGCTTTCAGTGGTAAGTGATACACAGTACTATGACAAAACGATTAAAATTCAAGAAGAACATTTTTAAGGGGCGCAGTCATCAGCTCTTACTCCTGGGCGCTGAAACCCTTCGTGTATACGCCAATGAAGACCGATACCAATTAGACAAACCTGGCTTGCCCCAAAGACACACACACTAGCACTTCAATTTATATATCCGTAGGGGTTTTGCTCGTCAGCAGGATAAAAACGGACTCCAATCCATCATAGATTGGATGATCCGGCGGGGTATCTCCCCGTTGACAGCCCAACCCTTAACCGGCTCTGTTGGCAGGCTGATACCCGTCTCTTCACAGCTGTTCTAAACAACCCGGGGCACGTTTTACATAAGTTGCTCCCACCAAGGAAATCAACTACCTATGCCCTTCGCCCACGGTCTCATGACAGAGTCTTGACTCTTACTGACAATAATATGAGCAAAACATTTTTTAGAAATAATGCTTTACTCCTACTGATTTTGTATTTGTCCCATGATGTATGTAGGCCTACACCGGAGTGCGGCTCTTCTCATCTTCCGCAACCGGTTTAATAAAGAATATACTTACTGACTTACTTACTTACTTACTCACGTGTAAAGCCTTGCTTATGTATCAACTTTATTTAATATGATTAGTATTGATTACACGAATATTGATTGATTAATTGATTGCGAATCTGAACGACCTTTAACTGTAGTCTATAACAACGCAACAAGTGTACTGTAGTGTAGGCAATACCATATTTATTTATTTATTTATTTATTTATTTATTTATTTATTTATTTATTTATTTATTTATCTATTTATTTACTTATTCCTTCCTTTATTCCTTCGTTCATTCATTTATTAATATTTTAAACTCGACGTGGAGAGGAACCCTCGTTGTTTTGAAAACGTTATCGTATACGTTATTCTCCGATGGCCAATCGTCGCTGCTATCACTCGGCGGCGCATGTGTCCTGCAAGGCATTGGGAGACTCTGTCCAATGATATGAACTCTATGTCTATCCCTCTCTCTCTGTTTGTGTGTTCGGTGAACTTTGACTTTCATTTCGTTTTGTTTTGGCGACACCTTCTGTCGGTTTTCGACACCCCCTCCCAGTGGAAAACCAGTGAAGCGGTCAGCCACCACATCAAGTATAGGGCCCATAGGGTATACAGGACGATGCCGATGATGATGATCTATATGTAGGTATAGGTGATGATGATGATAAATTGATAGATAGATAGATAGATAGATAGATAGATAGATAGATAGATAGATAGATAGATAGATAGATAGATAGATAGATAGATAGATAGATAGATAGATAGATAGATAGATAGATAGATAGATAGATAGATAGATAGATAGATAGATAGATAGATAGATAGATAGATAGATAGATAGATAGATAGATAGATAGATAGATAGATAGACAGAACAGACAGACAGACAGATTGTTGATAGACAGACAGACGGACAGATAGACAGACATGTAGAAAGACGGACGGACGGACGGACGATGGATGGATGGACGGACGGGCGGGCGGGCGGACGGATGGAGTGTTGGATGGATGGATGGATGGATGGATGGATGGATGGATGGATGGATGGATGGATGGATGGTTGGACGGATGGATGGACGGACGGACGGGCGGGCGGGCGGGCGGACGGACGGAGTGTTGGATGGATGGATGGATGGATGGATGGATGGATGGATGGATGGATGGATGGATGGATGGATGGATGGATGGATAGATAATACGTATATTTATAGAAATTAATTTGATACTGTTTTGATAGGGGATTCTCTGTGAATATCTGTTAAAACTGACGCTGTGTGTCGCAAGCATCAAGCGATATGAAAACGATGAAGATCATAGCAAACTGCACATTTATATTTTAACATTTTAGTCACATTTTCCACAAAGACAATGTGCGCTGAAGAGCTGATTAGACATAGAAATCTTTTCTATTTCTTCCTTTACTTGTTTAGTTTCAACACTCATAGAAAAAAGGTTTCTGAACACGTTACATTATAACATTTTAGAGAAATAACAAACCTTTTAATTTCTTTATTATTTTAAATTGTACTTTTGACAATAAAAATGCCGATCTAAGCTATAAACTTCCTTTTTCTCTCTCTTGACTTCAGTCCTTCTTACAATCGCGCTGCATGCAGGTGATTGATTCGATTTGTTAGTGATAGCACTGACTTGGATCAGAAGTGCCTCTGAATCGCTGAGTGGCGTTTTATAAATGTTCAATTACAATTAGAATACACAGTCTGACCTATCTGAAAGCAGACTTAAAAATAACCGATAATTTGTGTAGCGCCTGTATTTCCCATCAGTCTCTCTCTCTATCGCCCAATAGATGGCGCTGTCTGAATCTGACGTCAAGCCTCGTTCCGGCCTCAGCCGATTGACGGACGGATGGCGTCCGCTCTTCGACCAATGCCATAAATCGATTTTTCTAGCGCCAACCGTCAGTCCGAATGACCGACTCTGATTTAGCCGCCATACTATCGATCGGGCGCTGACACCCTGGCATTCGGCCAGTAAGACTACGGCTTAGGCGGGGGCCCCCGCTGCCCGTCCGTCGTCGTCTGACCGGTCTTATCTGCCTCCAATATTCCCTGATCCCATCCGGTCCACGCTGATGTGTGTCCACCATAATTATATACACGCACATACATACATACATACATGCATATATGTATCTGCAAATATATACATAGACATATAAATCATATATATATATATATATATATATATATGTATATATATGATGCATATATATATTTATATATATATATATATGCATATGCATATACATTTATATGGACATATTTGTGCATATCTGTACGTATTTAGATGGATATATGTATAAAAGTGTCCTATATACATATGCATATGTATATATATATGACATATATAGATATATTGATATATGCTAGCGTATCTCTGTGCTATCGTTATCCCGTGGCCTGTATAACACGCCTCAATTACGTGGGACTAGCCCCGTTTTATGCTTCATTAGTACGATACCCTTACGGGCTTATGTGAGAATTAAATGCTCACTTTTGAAGCTTAAATAAGTCTAGATGTATATGTATTTATATACGTATATGTATGTATATGTATATACGTCTGTGTATATATGTACATGCATATGTATATGAATATGTATCTGTAAACAAATGTTTATGTATTATATAGCTCTAAATGTATATATCAATAGGCGCTGGCGGGAAAAACACTTCTCTGCATGTGCACATGTATATAAGGATTGTATGAATATTTCCTAATGCAATCCACTTTGTATCCATTGCAGAAATATTTCCAGTATTTTGATGCAGAGCTGCATAAAATGTTGGCATATTTTTCGGTCGATCAAACTGTCGCGTGATTTTACTGCGGCCATTCACTCAAATTCGAATAAAGGACATTTACAATTTCCTTGCAAAGAAGTTATTATTATTGCTGCTGCTTTTTTCATTATTCTTACTTACTTATTTACTTACAGCACATAAAAATAAACGATAAACAAATAAATCATAAATATTAATAAATAGCTAAAAACAGTAATTAAAATTTCAACAAATAACTTAGTAATTACCTAAGTAACTAATTAGCAATTAGCGATTAGTAATAAAAATTGCGTAATTAGTAAATTGTAGAATTAGTACATAGTAGGTAGTAATTAAGTTAGGAATTAATTAACTAACTATTATTAACTTATTAAATGAGTAAATGATTTTAAAATCACATTACAGAAGTAAGCTATATGATCAGTAACTGAAATGTTCAATATATAAATAAATAATTAGTTAAGTAAAACATACATCGTTATACGTGAAGTTATTCTTATACAAATTTAATAAGTA
>JACEVL010000557.1:517500-575289 GCA_020284085.1 Aporrectodea caliginosa
TATCTATCTATCTATCTATCTATCTATCTATCTATCTATCTATCTATCTATCTATCTATCTATCTATCATCTATCATCTATCTATCTATCTATCTATCTATCTATCTATCTATCTATCTATCTATCTATCTATCTATCTATCTATCTATCTACCTATCTATCTATCTATCTTTTTTCTATCTCTCTCTTGTTTCTTTATCCCACATTCTCTCTTCGTTCGTTCTCATTTCTTTCTTTTCTTGCATTTGCTTTCTCTCTCTCTTCAAATCCATCCATCCGTCCGTCCGTCCGTCCGTCCGTCCGTCCGTCCGTCCGTCCGTCCGTCCGTCCGTCCGTCCGTCCGTCCATCCATCCATCCATCCATCCATCCATCCAACCAACCATGCATACACACATACATGATTGCATGCATAAACACATGTAAATCATTATAATTATGCAGACAGTAATTACATCACAGATGTTTATTAAAGTGCGCGTTTGGAACTGGATGCAGAGTTGGTGTTCCGTCACAATGAACGGCTGCTGCTGCTGATGCTGTGGTTGGGTGCTGATGCTGATGGAAACGACGATGATGATTCAGACAGTAGTGTGCCATCAAAAAATAACATTCATTCGCATTCCGTGCATGTAAATGTCCCTTCCAGTATCTCTCTCTCTGAGTCTCTCTCTCTGTCTGTGTTTGTGTATATCTCTGTTTGTCTGTGTCTGTGTCTGTGTCTGTCTGTCTGTCTGTCTGTCTCTCTCTGTCTCTCTCTCTCTCTCTGTGTCTTCTTCCCCATCTCTAGATATCTATATTAACATCTATTTTATGACTATACATAAACATACGCACGACTATCAATTATATTATCGATATGTATTATAATTTATCTGATAACAAATCATATGTATATATATATATATATATATATATGTGTGTGTGTGTATTATATATACATACGGGAAACTTCGTACATAGCATGCTAGAAATATTTATTTCATTCGCATGTGAGGCATGCCGCATCATATATAAGGCACACATAGCCTACATCTGCAAAAGCATGTAGTATATTTATATCTAACATAAAATCATATGATATATGATGATATAATACATATATATGTTTGTGTAGGCCCTATATATATATATATATGCATACATGAAATATAATCCGTACACAAACATATAATGTTATAAATATTTGTATATATATACATATATATGAAATCTAGTTTACGATTCGTGGATATTCTGGTGGTTTCCTGGCGTGCTCTGCAGGGACGGGGCGAGCGTTTGCCTCGTCCGCCGCCGACCGTATACGGAGGAGCGCGCGGGAGGCACCGTCGGGCACTTGCTATCGTTCGCATGGCGCGAGTCGGTGCATCGGTCTGTGTGAGCGTCTGTCGTTGCGAGCGGTCGTATGTCAGCGTCGGCGAGTGGACAATGGGGCCAGTGAGGAATTGGTCGAATGACGGACGGACGGACGTAGGGAGTGGACCGCGGCCTCCGTTGCCTTCCCTTCTTCCGAAGAGCGACTGAATCAATTCTTATTTATATCGGTGGTGGCGATATTGCGTCGTCGGGCGTCTTAGTCGAGAGCGGGTCTGTCGTCGTCATTGTGTGTGCTCAGGCTTAATACGGTTTATATGGAGACAATGTTTTCTTCGGCGTTTAGTATAAACGGTGTTCGACGTTTAGAGGGATGTCGTGTTTGTTCAACGTATTGGATGCAATTCATGGCAGACAAATCACGTGACTAGACTGAAGAAGAAATCATTTGTAATTTAATCTAATCTAATCTAAACTAATCTCTTTTATCTTGGTCTAATCAATTTTAATCTCTTCCAATATTCGTATCTTATATATAATTTCGTTATAATCATCGCCCTATTGCCCTATTGAAGACTTATCTATATATAATTAGTCCTGGCTTCGGAGCGCCTCTGAGTAGAGCCCTTGAAGAGGCGTTATATAAATTCTATGAATGATTGATAATATTATTACTATCCCTTTTTATATTCCATTCTATTTTATTCAATTCTATTCCTTTCTCTTCAATTCTGTTCCATTTTAACCTATTATAATACATTTTCCATTCTATTTTATTCTATTCCACTCTATTACAATCTTGTCCATTCTATATACGCTATAATTGTATTCCGTTCTCTTCAATTATATTCCAATCCATTGCGCTCTTATGCCACTCTGTTCTGCTCTAAAGATCAAAGTTCATCGACGATCACGAATGCTTTAACGGATGCTTTTAATGAGATAAGATCAAAGTCGATCTCATTCGGATCTTTCTATAGCTAGTTAGTGGCCACGGAAAGAAGAAGGAAAAGAAGGATGATGAATGAATGAATGAATGAATGAATGAATGAATGAATGAATGAATGAATGAATGAATGAATGAATGAATGAATGAATGAATGAATGAATGAATGAGTGAATGAATGAATAAATGAATGAATGAACGAACGAATGAATGAACGAATGAATGAACGAACGAATGAGCGAACGAACGAACGAACGAATGAATGAACGAATGAACGAATGAGCGAACGAACGAATGAGCGAGCGAACGAATGAATGGCTGAATGAATGAATGATTGATTGAATTAATGAATGAACGAATGAATGAACAAATGAATGAATGAATGAACGAATGAATGCACAAATAAATGCATGAATGAATGAATGGAAGATTGCTAATGATAAGTGGCGAAGTCAGAGAAGAAGAAGGATCCGCGGCAGGTGAAAGATGGATGAAGCGAACCTTGTGCAATCTGTCATATTTGGCTACCATGGTAACTGATTCTGCCATCTCTGAAGGTCAAGGTCACGCGTCGCATAAATCACAGTTAGTTCCGGTTGAACGCTCTCGATCGCCAGCTTCTTCTTCTTCATCATCATCCTCTTCCCATCGCAGCAGACGATGAGCTCCTACTACGACCACCCTGCCTTCGGCTACGGCCCCTGCAGCGGAGGACTGGCCACCCAGAACGCCATGCCCGACTCCTGCGGCATGCCCCCCGAGGGCTACGTCCATCTGATGGACCAGCACCCACGGACTGCTTACCCCACGGACGTCTTCAGGAGGGGCTGCTCCTTCAGGGGTACATCGGCGCAGGACGTCGGACCCTTCAACGACGGATATGGAGGGTACTTCAACTACATCGGGCGCTATAGAAATCAGCCGATGATGAACGGACCGGGGGGTGGTACGTGCCCCGAGGGCCCCTACGAATGCGTCATCCCTACACAGCACCGCTACAACGGTTACTGCGACGAACAGATGGCGCTACATCCCTCAGTTAACGGCGCTATACAAATGAACCCGATGACCTGTTCTGCGATGGACGGACTGGTCAGACCGGAAGAAGAACTGGACTACGTCGACCGGTCGTTTACTTCCGGTCTGGGGCACTGCCACGATGCGGGCACCCTCACCGGAAGTTACCCGTCGGCGATGGACGTACGCCACCTGCCGACGGGTTATGCACTTCAGGGTAAACCGGAACTGGGATCGGACTCTGCCTGTCCTCCGCCCCGGATGTACGATCCGGGATCCGTTTCCGCCGGATCGCCCTACTCCCCGGAGGAGTCGGACAGTCGCTCGTCGGAACCGGAAACGGAAGAGGAGGAGGAGTCGACGTCACGTGACTGTTTGAAAGACAAAGCGGAAGTGAACGGAGGGAACCCTCAGATCTATCCGTGGATGCGACGAATACATTCAGGCGGTCAAGGTCAGGGACTCGTTGCTCTAGCTCCGTTTCTTCTTATATTTGAACTGATATGTATGGTCATGATGACGTTGGCTGACGCAAGTAGACGTCATATACATATCGCCATTTTTTTTATTTAAATTATTTTATTATAATCTTCGTTTATTATTTCAAACTGACACACCGCATTATGATTGCAATTCATAATGTGAACGGATGATCACAAGTTATTACAGGAGTTGAATTTAACTGCGACGCTAACGATCTTTATCACACTGCAGTGTCGTGAAACAGAAACTAGGCCTATAAATAAATATGATTCTGATTGGTCGAAGGTCAGAGTTCAAAGAGGTCCTGACAAGTGATTGACACGTATGTATGTATGTATGTAGACGCTTATTATAGCGCATTTTCATGCCTTACCATAAAGAGTAATGATAGCAACCAGCTGGAAAGTCGAGTATTTTGCAGTATATAGATGGATTGGTTTCCAATGCAAAGCGGAAGAAACACCTTGTAGCATTTAAACTAATAACTGTTCAACCTGGAATTCCAGTATGCTGCTAAATTTTCCATTCATTCATTCGTTCATTCACTGACTCGAAGTAGTATGTATGCACCTAGCACTTGCGTTCGTTCATTCGCAAAGTTAATTAATTAATTAATTAATTAAGTAAGTAAGTAAGTAATCCATTCATTCATTCATTCAGTCAGTCAGTCAATCATTCATTCATTCATTCATTCATTCAGTCAGTCAATCATTCATTCATTCATTCAGTCAGTCAATCATTCATTCAGTCAGTCAATCATTCATTCATTCATTCAGTCAGTCAGTCAATCATTCATTCAGTCAGTCAGTCAGTCATTCATTCATTCATTCATTCATTCAGTCAGTCAATCATTCATTCAGTCAGTCAGTCAGTCAGTCATTCATTCATTCATTCATTCATTCATCATTTACTCGTTCATTGAAAATGTCAAGTGATGCCATTGTTATTAAGCTATAGTTCAATTGTAAAGATCTTAACTTTTCTAGCGCCTCTGTAAGACAGAAACCACTCGCGCTCTTCAAGTCATATGCATGTATGTACAATGTATACGTATGTATGTAATGTGTATTTATGTATGTATGTATGTATGTATGTGTACACTGTTACAGTACACGTATGTATTTCTACGTGTACGTTTGTATGGATGTAAGTAAGTATGTATCTTTGTATGCATAATAGTCTGTGTGCATGTATGCATCCATGTATGTATATATGCATGTGTGCATGCATTTGTGTATGTATATGTGTATGTATACATACATATATGTGTGTATGCACGTATGTATGAATATGTGCATGTATGTATGCATGTATGCTTGCATAAATACACGTATACATACGTAAGTATGTATGTATACACATAGCACTTGTGGCCGCATATGTGCATATGCAAGCATCAAGCCATCAACGTCACTATTGATTCAGAAGCCATTAACTTTTATGATAACCATATAAAAAAACAATGTTACAGAACTCTGTATTTAAACACTATATATACGTGCATATACACATAAGCGTTATATGACCATAATAATTATGAGACCTTCTAATGAGTCTCTTTGAGTGCCGCTATATAAATTTTCAATTACAATTGCAATCTATATGTGATGCGATTTATATATATATATATATATAATATATATATATATATATATATATCTGTGTGTATGTGCGTGTGTGCGCATATATCTTATACTATAATTCTTAAAGTTTGTCCTTCCGTATGTATGTATGTATGTTTGCAATGCATCGCTGTCCGGCTAAAGGCTCCGAAACGGAACGGTTTAGCGAGTTGAAAAAATTTACAAAGCATTATTACGCAACGTCTAGGTCAACGCGACTATTTTCAGTTCGCAATTTTATTTAAACGCCGATATATGGCCATTTTAAATTTAACTTTTCAGCGAGCTTATTTCAATACCGCCCATAGTAAGGCCATTTGTTCACGTCACGCATGCTTAATAAGCAATCTTACGTCACACGGAGCATCTAGCAACCAATCAGAAGTCGCCACGGGCGAATTTCTAGGTCAGCGCAACCATTTACAGATTTGGTGACCTAATTACACTAAGCTCACATTTTTTGCAACCACGGCCATTGCCGATTTTCTAGGTCAAAGCAACTCGAAACTTACTTTAGCTATTCGAATTTCTATCTCATCCCAATTACTTTCAGCTCATAATTTGCTTTCAATTCCGATTTATGGACATTATAAGCATGCCCATTTGTCCACGTCACTAAAATTAATATGCAATCTTAAATTACGTCACGCGGCTAAATATGCAATCTTACGTCACGCTGGCCAACGGCAAATAATACGCCTATTATAATTTAGAAATAACCCGTGTAGTACGGGGAACAAAATAATACGCCTATTTCAGGTAGAGATAAACCGTAAAGAACGGGGAACAAAATAATAATATTGCCTATAATTATAAGGTAGAGATAACCCGTGCAGTACACGGGCAAAGCAACTATGTTCACCTCTAAATATCGTTTCCATTCAGATATATGGACATTTTTTAAATATTTGAAGCCCATCAGCAAATATAGTAAGTAAGTAGCCTTTATTTGCAGCCGTTAAAAATTACGCCTGGGGAAAACCCGGGCGAACGCCGGGTAAAAATTGCTAGTACGATATATAAATGAAATATGTGTGAATGTTTGTGTATGTATGTATGTATGTATGCATGTGTGTATGTATGTATGTATGTATGTATGTATGTATGCATGCATGTATGTATGTATGTATATATGTATGTATGTATGTATATATGTATGTAGTTATGTATGTATGTATGTATGTATGTATGTATGTATGTATGTATGTATGCATGCATGTATGTATGTATGTATGTATATATGTATGTAGTTATGTATGTATGTATGTATGTATGTATGTATGTATGTATGTATGTATGTATGTATGTATGTATATATGTATGTATGTGTGTATGTATATGTATGTATGTATGTATGTATGTATGTATGTATGTATGTATGTATGTATGTATGTATGTATGTATGTATGTATGTATGTATGTATATATGTATGTTTGTATGTATGTATGTATATATTTATGTAGTTATGTATGTATGTATGTATGTATGTATGTATGTATGTATGTATGTGTGTATGTATGTATGTATTTATGTATGTATATATGTATGTTTGTATGTATGCATGTATTTATGCATGTATATATGTTTGTATGTGTATCTATGCATTTGTTTGTAGATAGCCCAGGTGGTGGAGGCGTGGACAGTAAGCGGACGCGTACTTCCTACACCCGGCACCAGACCCTGGAGCTGGAGAAGGAGTTCCACTTCAACCGCTACCTGACGAGACGCCGTCGCATCGAGATCGCCCATCTGCTCAACCTGTCCGAACGACAGATCAAAATATGGTTCCAGAACCGACGAATGAAGTGGAAAAAGGAACACAAGGGGGCGTTCCAGTCCGACGCGCATGCGCAGAAGCTCGACACGACGACTGCGCATGTGTGTGACGTGTACCTAGGGGGCACGGGCCAACCAGCGGGACCGGATGGTTGAGGAAGCGTGAATTCCCGTTATTCTGTGACGGTATACGGCCCTGGCACATATACAGTGGAAACCTCCGATGAAGACGCGAGTTAAGTCGCGGAATCGGTTAAGAACCGGTCAAGAGTAAGGCGCGGGTAAACTTGGCTTAGCCGGCGGTTGAACAGAGTTTAAGAGGTGCAATATTTCTGCTGGATTGTTTGAAACTGACGCCACTCGATGTGTTTGTATTTTATCAATGAAAATGACGTCACGACGACGTTCTTCATGACGTAACGATTTCGAATTTGAGGATATTCCATAGCCCGTGCAAACAACGAAAAAGGGCAATTACGTTTTGGGCATTCCAACCATTGTACTGAATGGATTGGGATCGAAGTCCAAATAGTCTCAGCCTAATGCGCCCAGCTGTCTGGAGTTGTGTCTTGTCGAGAGAAGTCTTTTGCAAAACGAGAAAACTGTTGAGAAGAGAGCGATTTTTCAAATTGTGCTTTTCGTGTGTTTAAGTTGTAAACGTAGCTAAGGAGGCTCACGTTAAGTATTACATGTACATACATGTGTGCATGTGTAAAATTGTATGCAAATTATGTAATATGTAAATTGCATATTTATACATGCATGTATGTAGAACCGATGTTTATGAATGTATAATATACAAGTATGCAATTATTCATGTATTCAATTATCCCTATGTAATTATGTATGCTTGCATCCGTGTTTGTATGCATGCATGCACGTGTATAATCTATGTATGTATGTATGTATAAATTTTATGTATGTAGTGCGTTTGAAAGCATGCACGTATGTATGTATATAGTTGCATATGTATGTTTGTATGCAAGCATGCATATATGTATGTATGTGCGTGTGTGTGTACTACGTGTATGTATGCACGTATCTACTGATGGATTGATGGATGCAATTGGATGGATGGATTCGAGGATGTAATGTATGGATATGTGTATATGTCGGTCTATTGTTTGATGGATGGATGTATCGACGGTTGGCTATGTGCAACGATGTATGGATGAATGCATTTATGTCTGCATTGCATGTATACCCATGTATCCTTATGCAGCTTTGTAACTGCGGTATCTACTCCATTAAGTGTGTTTATGTTGTGTAATTTCACCTGATCATTTTAAAACTCTGTAAACGTTTATGCCATCCTTTCAACTGCAGACATGTAGATGTAACTTATGTTTTCGTCTATACGTGGCGTGTTTCGTAAATTATATGTTGCGTAATATTTCGTCGGTTTGCTAATAGGTGACGCTATGATCTAAAAACTCAAAATGTATCGCTTAATAATGAATCGAATGAGTTCCCTTATTTTGAAAGCTATTTGCGGGAATTGAATGCATTTTCTTTTCAACTCTGCTGAGAACGCATCAACATTTCCGCTCAATGTAAACCGATTGGTCAGAGCGCTCGCCCTCTTATAACGCGGAGAGTATACGGGTTCGAACCTCCTGTGCACTCAGGCGGTCACTGTGTACTGTGTATTGGGACCTTGAGCAAGCTCTCCATACACATGCAGTTGCTCAACGCCATCGAATCTCACTCGTGTCGTATGTGAACTTCTGAACTTTGGAAGGAGGTCAGTGTCAAAGACAGTTGTATCATACTGCTCTTGAATAGCTCGAAGTTAATGGCAGCAATAGAGGATTTTTCCTCCATGCACAAGGTACACTTTCCCGAACTATATAGCGCGCATGCATGTCGTCTGCGTGGAGCATGCATACAGAATCTTTGTATTTATACGTCGCTATTCATCTGAATTTTATACATCATCTGCCTATCTATTATGGACATGTGGTTGCGTCGTCAGAAATTAGCTGTGTTGAGGGATGTAATGGAAACATATATCGGCCGATCAATCATTCGTTTTGCTGACAATCGCTAACAGTTTACATGGCAATGCAACGCGTCTGGATCTATGTTAAACCGTTGCCATGGACACCTACACGGATGCTCCTCCCCTTCTCTTCCTCTTCCTCTTCCTCCTTCTCCTTCTTCTCTTCCTCCTCCTCCTCCTCCTCTTCCTCTTCCTCCTCTTCAGTCTCCTCCTCTTCCTCTTTCTCCTCCTCTTCCTCCTCCTCGTTTTCCTCCTCCAACGGCTGGCCATATACACGAATCACTTTTGCATGCAATTTGTCAATGTCGATTCGTGTTTTATTATTAATGGCCACCACTGCAGGAAACGCCGTATATAGCTCTAGTAATAATAATGCAGTTGCAGCATATATATATATATACATATATATATATATAAACGAAAATGTATATGTATACGTTATATATACAGGATTCATATATATATTAAATAAGTCCATGAGTTTGTTTATATACAGCTATATATATATATATACGATTCAATATGTTATTGACATAATTTTTTTCATTTAGACAAAATCATTTATATACATATGCATATATGCTGTTATATAAATACAGCTGTATTGTATGTATATATATATAGTACTCAGTATTGACATAATTATTTATACAAATCATTTATACATATGTGTATAGAATAGATCTATCACTTTATATATGTCTTATATAAAACTATAGATATATGATATGATATGATATGATATGATATGATGTGATATACGTTAAATTCATGTTACTATTTATGTATAAATATATCGATCAATGTTTTGCTGGTCCCATATTTCAATGATTCGTCAAGGGTTATGTATGATCTCGCAACGGTTCAATATAAGTGACTGGGAAAGAATCCTCGTTTAACAACCTTATTCTAAAATGAGGGTCCCACTTGTAGTCGCACGTTGGATTGGGGTAGGAGTCGGTATAGTGGTATCCGTGGACGAAAAGGGTTTAACGTATACGCAGGGTTATTGGGTTTAACGTAAATTACGTCAAAGGTGTTTTAATGTCAATGTGGCTGAGGGAATTATTATATGCGTTGAGTCTGAAATTGTGTCAATGGGTTATGGGGTCAAATGTGACTGGAACGGAGGAGGGTTTAATAGTTGTTGAACAGTTTGTGGGTCAAGAGGGTTTAATGTTAGCAGACTGCTCTATGCTAATCAGAGTGAGTGAGGAGTTATATGGTTGGGGCCATTGAGATTAATGTCAGTTGGCCTGGGGAGATTAACTTAAGTATACGGAGATCAAATGTCTCTTTGGCCAAAATGGTTCGTGGCTGTTTTAACACTCTAACGACGAGAATGTACTAAAAACGACTGGAAACCAATGCAGCTCGTCGTTAATATTAATATCTATATGGTATCAATATAAATGTGGCTGCGGTTTAATGTAATTGCATGCGACAATTTTTATATAGCATAGTCGGTAACAAGCTACTTACTTCTAGGATGCTTTTCAAAACTGTCTATAAGCTTATACTATCAGTCCAAATGCTCGGAGTGAATAATGTGAACATTATACTCTTCTAGGCATCTGTTATTCGAGCTGTGTTCGTTTTCGACTGACTGTCTGGTCATAATTAATTACTCTAACATCATTTAGAATAGCGCCGGGAGCGCCTCTGAGTAGGAATCTTAAAGGGGCGCTATATAAATTTTTGGAACAAATAAAAACAATAAAAATTACTACTGTTTACTTTAATGTGAATATGGCTATGGGTTAATGCGAATAATGTATATTTTCCATGCAGGCCCTTTGGATCTCAACCTGGAGCCGTTTATGACCCTGTACGTATACCTGCCCATCCATTTTGTTTTGACTAAGCGCCTGTGAATAAGCTGGTTCCCGCGACTTCGCTTATGGGGCGCTGTAGGAATTCTCGAGATTACGATTACGATGGTGTTTATGTGCTTGTGGGTTGTTGTTTTGATGTGAACCTGATTATAAAGATATTTTGTGTTCTGTCACAGATTTCGATCCTTGCATGAAATACGTGTACATGTATATGCAGAAAAGGGTAAATACCACAACGCGAGCGTCTCTGATCTTTGTGTCGAACAATTCAGAGGTCTTTTTGTGATTATCATATGTGTTCATTGTTTAATTGTTATCTGTCCCTATTTAAAACATTTCTATGCGATATTCTTGTAAAATGATTAAAACATCTCTGTGTGTGCATGTGTGTTTGTTCTGCAGTTTGTAAACTGGTGAGGAAAGGTAGAGGAGAGGTAGGCAATGGTATTGAAAGAGAGACAGAGACAGACAGAAAGACAGAAACAGAGAGAGAGAAAGGCACACACAGATAAGAAAGTAGAAAGAGAGAAGCAGAGAGAGAGAGACAGACAGACAGACAGACAGACAAAGAGAGAGAGCGAGACAGAGAGAGAGAGACAGAGGCAGAGACAGAGACAGAGACAGAGACAGACAACGACAAACACAGACAGAGAGATACAGACAGAAGTACCACGCAATTGTCACAATTGTTTCACTTGATTAGATCTCATCTTACTACGATTTCATAATGCATGTTATAAGCAAATCATAACAGTTGACTCCAATGCAGCATTACTATACCCTTCAACTCAATTCAAACCAGTGTTACTAGACAAGACAATGCGTTCTGGTAAAGACTTTTAAAACACATGCAAAGATGTCCATATCGCCACCATCATCATCATCGTCGTCATCATCATCGTCAGCCATTTGGCGACGATGGGTACGAATAAATGATCTCCATTGTCCTCGGTCATTTGTCAAGTCCAAATGGAGCGACCGACAACTACATGTGAATGAACGCCGGTCAAAGTATCCCAGGAATTAACAACAAGCTTTAAAGACGAACTGCATTTGTCACCCAATCACTTTTAGTAAACTCTCGTCGTTAGAGGGACAAACACTTCTGTCTGGCGAAGAATGTATAGTCGTCAATTTAATTCAATTTCAGAATAAAAGAAAATGCAAAAACTAGTCTAGATGTAACACTAGATAGATGTGAAACTAGATGTAGCACCAGATGTAGCCTAACACTAGATGTAAAACTAGTTTATATGTAAAACTAGATGTGACACTATAGATGTAACACAAGATGTAAAACTAGATGTAACACTAACGTTGTCAACGTTGCACGATATTGCTGGAAATTGTTTCGTATTCATTCGTATTCATTCATTCATTCATTCATTCTTCATGAACTCACTCTTTCTTTCTCTCTTCCATTCAACATTCAGAGCATCTAAGTGGCGTCTCTACTCACAGTTGCTAACAGCCCAGCCGAGTCCTTGCGCAATATCCATACAGGACCCCAGGACCTGCGGTAGAGCTACAACTTAGTAAGGGGTAGTGGAAGAGAGCGAGAAGTTTGGAAAAGACGAAGTAGATCGGAAAGCAAAGGAAATTAATTGCAGTGGATGAATGGAGTTGATTGGTGAAATGAAGAAACAGAAAGTGTCCGTTGCGGGCAGGAGAAAGAGAGCAAAGACAGAAACGTCTCCGTTGCTGGCAGTGAGACTGTGAGAGAGATATAATGAGAGACATACAGACAGTAAATAAAACAGACAGACAGAGACAGAGAGCAGACAGAGAGACAGAGACAGACAGACAGAGACAGAGACAGAGACAGACAGAGACAGAGACAGAGACAGAGACAGAGAGACAGGAGACAGAGCTTCTTATAGTTAGCCATGGGTAGCGAGTCATAGACTTGTCGAAGAGACAGATGACAGAATGAGGAATGAGAGGACAGGATGCGGATGTCCTTTTCAACTGCGTCCTTCAAAAGACCTGACGAGGGACAAAGCGACTTATAAGTCAATGAGGAGTTTATCGCTGGGCGACATATGTTGCAGGTATTGCGATCCCTCATGGGGCAACTATACGACCAGAAAGCCAAGGGAAACGGGTGGAAAGAGAAGGAAGCCAATGGAAAAGATGGAAGGCAGTGGAGAGTGATGGAAGACAATGGGCAAGGAGTGGAAGGAGGTGGGAAGCAACGGCATTAGTGGAAAGCGTTGTGGAAGGAAGAGTGAGGGAGTGGAGCGAAGGAGGAAGTAAGACATGATTCATTGAGAAAGGTTGAAGGACTATAGAAGAATTATATGCGGCGAAGACAGGACTACTGAAGAAGACGAACAAGATCGGGGGTGGGGTTTATTCACTTGGGAGAGACAGACAGACAGACAGAGGCATACAACCATGTAGACAGACAGGTATACACTATACAGATAGACAGACAGGAAAAAACATTGACAACATATAGAAAGAAAGTTAGAGTATGTGTCAGACACAGTGAGAGGCACAGAAATAGATACAACGCGAGTGAGTGCGCAAGTAAGAGAATGAATGAGTAAGCGAGTCAACGAGTGAGTGAGAGAGCGAGTGAGTCAGTCAGTCAGTGAGTGAGCGAGTGAGTGAGTGAGCGAGCGAATGAATGAGTGAGTCAGCGAGAAGTTAGTCTGACTGACCGGTGAACCGGTGACGAGGAACGAGTGGCAGTGTGAGAGAAAGACAGAGCGAGAGAGATATAGGAAGACATAAAGATACAAAGAAAGGATCAATAGAGAGAGAAGAAAGAGGTAAATATAGGGGGAGATGCCTGGCGAATGGAGTGAGACAGAGGAGACTAGAGGAAGAGGTGGAAGAGAAGGATTTGGAGGAGGAGGAAAATGAGGTGGAAGAGGAGAAGGAGGAGGAGGAGGAGGTGGAGCAAAGAGGAGGAGGTATACGTGTATATTCCAAGGGACATCGATAGCGTAGATGGCCCTATACTATAGGAAAATCAATACAGTATTAGCAGAGGCCAAATCTTCGACGATGTGACTACATGAAGGGCTTCGTCCAATAGAATCTGTCGCGCGAAGGGAGAGAAGATGAAGAAACAGAAGATGATGATGACGAAGATGAAGAAGATGATAAAGAACAAGTGATGAAGAAGACGACGAAGAAGAAATTTATGAAGAAGAATATGAAGAAGATTATGAAAAAGAAGAAAAAGAAGGAGAACAAGAAGGTAAGAAGATAGAGGAAAAGGATAAAAAGAAGAAGGGGAAAAGAAGGAGAAAAGGAGAAAGATAAAGTGAGGGAGGCAGTGAAGAAGCGAGTGATGGAGGGAGCGATAGCGGGAAGCAGGGAGGATGAACGTAGGGATGGAGGGAGGGATAGAGGGAAGGAGGGGTAGAGGGAAGGAAGGATGGAGGGATGGGATAAGGAAGAAGAGAGGTAAGTAAGGAGGGATGTAGAGAGGAAGGGCTGTAGAGGGATGGGTGAATTGACAGCATGTCCCCATGCAACGTAGTCGACTCGAACAGACTAAATAATCTCAAGTCTGCAGGCGTTCCTGATAACATAGACCACGATGCACGGATTGAAAGGATGATGGCACGGACGTATATATATATATATATATATATATATATATCTGTAACCAGACTCTTTATACGTACATAAACTGCAGTGTAGCTATATATATTATAATGCATATATAATATGAATAGCTAAACTAGATTTGATATATATATATATAACAGTATATATATATATATATATATGTATGTAGCTACACTTAATCTATATTTCCTCCTATATTTATATGCATTTAAAGCCACATTAATCTATTTTTGTCATATATACGATAGCACATCATGTATATAGGAACATAAATTTTATGTAAATGTATGGGTATACACTATACAAGATATAAAGGTCAATAATAAATTATCTATACTTCAAATCTGTTTAAAATTACGTAAAATTATGTAGATGCCATATTATATACAGTTCATGTAGTGCATATTTGCATATGTTATAATTATATGTAAACATATCTAAGTTCATATATATATATATATATATTATAATTATATATAAATATATGTAAACTACATATACAGAAATTATATATATATATATGTATTTATGTATATGTACGTAACTATACACCTTATGGCTTGTATGTATCAAAACAGTTTATAAGCTTATAGCGCATTTTAATTATATCTTACCAACACGAATGGGTATTTATATGCAATATAGAAATGTAGGCCTATATCTGTATAAATTATATCAATGTATAATATATAATTATGCATATGCATATATCAATGTGTATATATATATGTATGCATCAATTTGTCATGGCAGAATTAGCCATGTTCTTAGAATTACCGAATGTCGTTTAGATAGACGAAGTCGAATGGCCTGTGAGATATTCAGTTCAAAGACTGAACATCTCTGTAAGTCAACGCTCGGTAGATACCTCCAACGGTGATAGTCGCTGCTGCGTGATATTGACAGCCATGCCTCCCCCGTCAAGCCCATGGACATCCAAGCCTTCCAAGGCCATGCACGTGACGCAACTGTCCGTTGGCTCTGGTAGTGCCAGTCCAAGGTCTGGATACAGAAGGAGGGCGACGCAGATCATGTTGCTATTTTTAACAGTAACTCATACTCGCGAGTAAGGCAAAATGCGCCATATATATATATATATATGAGTGTAATGCGTATATATATATATGTATGTATATATATATATGATGTTTTTAAACTTATATAAAGAAGAATGCCTTCATATTGACAACGTATCCATGCCTCAATAACTCGATAACTGCTTGTCAATAACTTCATAATAGGAAGAAACATGATATATGACTGACATAAATTTATGGACACAGAAGATGGATATACGTTCGTATACTCTCATAAATATAGTAGGTCTGTATATATGCGTATATACATATTTCTGAAACCTCTTTTAAAAAATCAAGTGTCCCATCAATGAATAATAATTCAATTATACGATAACTCTGCCTATATTTAATATGCATGTCATATCTTGTCGCATCGACAACGCCGAGCGTCATGTGACATGAGATAGAAAATCGTAACTATGTTGTCCTTGCATATACATAAAAATTTATATATATATATATATATATATATATATATATATGTCTATTTCGGTTGATGCATCGCCTCTCTGACATCGGCTGCCTTGTATAACATGGTACAGGGACGACAGACAGAAAGACAGACAGACAGACAGACAGAAACAGGCAGGGAGAAAGATGTTGTAAGATGTAGAGATAGAAAAACAGCTAGATAAACAGAGAAAGATACGCAATGAAGCAGACACGCATCCATACAGACAGAAAGCCAAACCCATACATACAAACAGATATACATACAGACCGACAGACAGACAGACAGATATACATACATACATACATACATACATACATACGGATACATTCATTCATACAGACAGACAGACAGACAGACAGACATACAGACGGAGAAACATAGAGATGGGGACTTCTGTCGACAGCTGCTGAGAACTCCAGTTTCCTCCCTTCCTCCCTCCCTCCTTCCTTCCGTCCTTCTTCGCATCCTCCCTCCAGCCTCTCTGGATGCTGTAAATCAGGTCTGCCCTAGATGTATCGTGAAGATGTCACATATATAGAACCAGCCAGCCATACAAACAGACTGACAGGCAGGAAAACATAGACAGATAAAGAGACACGGACAGACAGATAAAGAGAGGTACAGACGGAGAGATGTAGGCAGAGGGCAGGGAAAGAAAGAGAGAGACAGACAGACAGACAGAGTATAAAGACGGGTTGCCAGTACGCCAATCCATCATGGCCGACGGGCAGTGGCCACGGAGTTTCTCCTTCTGCTCTTCCGGTCTGGGTTTCCGTTTCTCTCCTATTCGCAGCTCAATGCTACACGCATATGCGTGATATACGCAAGAGACAGACAGACAAACAGACAGACAGACAGACAGATAGACAGACACAGGCACACACTCACAAGTGCATACAGACGCATACATTCCATGCACAAAGCATATTGTTTCTTAAACGCAGTTTGCTAGAAGAGGCGTATAATATATTCTTCAATTGAAATTTAATTGCACTTGTAGACTAATTAGGAACTGCTATTGCACCCGTTATTGGTGCACAATTTCTAAATTCTGTTGAACAATTCATATACTAAACATTACACTTAATTATTCATTATTACACTGTCTTCTTGTTCCGAAGCGACCAACCAAATTTCCCATAAGCTTTGACCCGACTCATACGTGAGTATAATATTATATACATGCATGCGCATATGCATATCACACACGTCATTCGTTGCATCAATATTCATGATCATATAAAAATATGCATAATTAGCTCAGCATAAATATTCCTGAGCATAATAAGGAATATTTATGATATTTATAAAATATGCATAAATAACTTATCGCTTACGATCATCCTCACAAAATCTTTTACAAGTACAACGATCCTCTACGAGGTTTGGTGACTGTTCCTTCTCTGTTTCAGGTCCAACTGCATGGAACAGTCTTCCCAACCATGTGAAGAACGCTCCATCTCTGGAGACATTTAAAGCCCAGCTCAAGACTTATCTTTTTTTAATCTTTTTAAACAATCATATGACTGCCAGTAACTTTGAACTAATGTACAATTTCCTTCGGCCTCGGCTGAGCTACGGCGCTATACTATCGTCTTATTATTTTATTATTATTATTATTATTATTATTATTATTATTATTATTATTATTATTATTATTATTATTATTATTATTATTATTATTATTATTATTATTATTATTATTATTATTATTATTATTATTATTATTATTATTATTATTATTATTATTATTATTATTATTATTATTAATACATGATACGCAATCCACATTTTTCAGCAATTTTGCTATTATTCTGTTTAACAAACAAAAATATTAACATGAAACCATAATATGATATTCCGCAAATCTTACCCGACATCGACGTTATAATCTGTCGCTATTTCGTGCACATATATGCGCATGCGCATATGCACAGAGAATTTCTGAATGATTTGATTCAAGCGTCCATCTAAGCATACATGCACACATGCACTGCTCCGCGTACGTTAAAAATGTTCGCTCCAGTATATATCCGCTCCGCAAGTGCATTACTTGTTCCTATGCAACCGTATACGCGTCCGAGCGTTTGAACACTTGATAATGCTCGAGAGAGTATATTGAGACAGAACAAAGTACCTGAATGTATAACAGCGTATGCATAGCATTTGCACGTGTGATAAGTTTATATATAATACACATAATTTTTATATGTATATCTATACACATAAATATATATATATATATATATATATATATATATATATATATATATATATATATATATATATATATATATATATAACTCATCAACATGCAAATGCACTGTTATCCATTCACGTAATTTCTTCTTTCTGAATATATATATATATATATTTCTGAATATATATTTATTCGTAGATACATATATATATATTCCAAACTTACAATATTTATATATATACACCTTACAGTGAAGTTATAGATGTATCATTATAATTAATAGCCTGCTTTAGAGGCGGACATTTCGACGTGTAGATTTATTAGCTACGGAAATAGTCGTTATGCTGGTCTGACCAAAAACGCGAAGCACATCTTCCACTCTAAGGAATCTGCCTATCTTCGCCCCTACACGTACATATAGGCCTACATATGCTTACACATATAGACCTACATATGCTTACACATAGACAGATATTTATACATATGCATATAGGTATACCAAAATATATGCTTATACATATGCACATATACATAATTATTGTACATATTTATATAAGCCCACATATAGAAAATACATATACATACATGTGAACATAAATATAACAAATATTTATATGTATTTCTATTAAACTGTGCATGTTAAACTATGATATATACTTATACACGTAAAGTATGCATGAATAATATATATATATATATATATATATATATATGACGATGATAAGCTAAAATGAACTAAAAATAATATAACTCTATATATATTTATTTCCCCTACAAGGCTGTGCAGATTCACGTCAGTTATGCATCTAACCATATATATATATATATATATATATATATATATATATATATATATATATATATATATATATATATATATAGGCCTAGTGTCCTTCAGCAACCTCTGCAAATGCGCTTCATAATAACGTCAGGAAATCTTATACTATAATTCTTAAAGTTTGTCCTTCCGTATGTATGTATGTGTATGTTTGCAATGCATCGCTGTCCGCTAAAGGCTCCGAAACGGAACGGTTTAGCGAGTTGAAAAAATTTACAAAGCATTATTACGCAACGTCTAGGTCAACGCGACTATTTTCAGTTCGCAATTTTATTTAAACGCCGATATATGGCCATTTTAAATTTAACTTTTCAGCGAGCTTATTTCAATACCGCCCATAGTAAGGCCATTTGTTCACGTCACGCATGCTTAATAAGCAATCTTACGTCACACGGAGCATCTAGCAACCAATCAGAAGTCGCCACGGGCGAATTTCTAGGTCAGCGCAACCATTTACAGATTTGGTGACCTAATTACACTAAGCTCACATTTTACAGTACACGGGCAAAGCAACTATGTTCACCTCTAAATATCGTTTCCATTCAGATATATGGACATTTTTAAATATTTGAAGCCCATCAGCAAATATAGTAAGTAAGTAGCCTTTATTTGCAGCCGTTAAAAATTACGCCTGGGGAAAACCCGGGCGAACGCCGGGTAAAAATTGCTAGTATATATATATATTTACGTACTTTTTTCCGGTACTTTACACTAATCTTATTGAATCTAAATCCAATCTAATCTAATCGAAAGACTTCTATATCGTTGTTATAATAATGAATAATAATGCACAGAGCTCAATGGATAGTCGTGTTAATAGAATCCGTCGGAACAGTAAGAGTCTAGTAGAGGAGTCAGTCGAATTCCGATACTTGACACTAATCCAATCTAAATTCAATCGAGTCTAATCCAATCTAAATCTAATCCTTCGACTTCTATAGCGCCGTTTCGACATGCGAAATTCACTCCAATTCTCCCCTCCCCCCCCAAGTGAAATGAAAATCCATCTGAAAAACACCGGCTAAATCACAATGTAATGTAAACCTTCGAAATTTCACATCGCCACAGAAAAGCCACGCCTGGGAGGCCAGAGCTATATGAAAAGTTGAAACCAATTCCTCAAAGCCAGGTCAGAATCCGGGGAGGTCACCTCGATACCCGAGGATACGCTACTTACAGTCAAATTACTTTCGCTGTCACCCATGAATGATGGTCCATATGAGATCGCGACAGAGTTTTTTTGCGTATTATGCACATTAATTTACATATATATTTAATGCTCAAAATGTTCACTTGTACATGCAAAAATGTTATTCTTACGATACTTCTAATAATATAATACCTAAATAGTCAAATCCAAAAATAGAGAAAGCAATCCCTTAAACTTTCATGTAAGTCAACATGCGATTCTGTTCTATCTATTTTTTCTACAATATCGACTACTAGTTGATAGGCGGTATTATAAGGCCACATTAAGAACAGCATATATACATTAATGTTAATCTCTACTTACGAAAAAATGCATACACTACATGAATATATAGTGTATATTTCATATAAATGCTCTCTGATACATAATATTATACATGGCCTGTAGTATTATTGCATGTATGCATGAATGCATGCATGCATGCACGTATGTAGGTATGTATGCATATGTGTATGGATATGAGTGTATATATTATATAAGTGAATGTGTATGTATGCATGTGTGTAATATACATACATGCATGTAACTGTGTATGTTGTGTGTACTTGGGCTTAACGACACTTTTTCATATCGAAGATGATTAGTGTCGGAGTGTTCATATCATACCACTTTATATAGCAGTTTTAATTGCCTCGCATAAAAGTAGGCAATTCAAACGTCGCCAAAGCTAAACTGGGTTGTATACAATTCCAATTCTGATCAGCCTAGGACTCAAGGTTCATCAGCCCATTGGTTACACACGGTCCTCACCTATAGTAGGCCTATAGCCTACGATTTTAATAATCACTCACACGCCGTAGAGTTTGTCTTAATAAAACCAGCAAACGCATATGTAGGCCACTACACCAACATCTGGTGACTCTTTCATGCAGCTTACTGTGCATTCATTGTTTTGCTATAACTATAATGCTATATATTCGTTCGTACTATGACGTTTAACATCATAAAGGCTATAGCACAGGCTGTAAAGGCATCATAAAGTATCATAAAAGCTAGCTCTGAGTAGATATCTAGAGGGGGCGCTATATAAATGTTCAATTACATTACATCTAGCCTATACTTGCACATATCTGCACTGACACGATTATTACATAATCGTAATCGTAAACCCCAAATTTCTATAGCGCCACTCGAAAGCTAAGTCCAGGGCACCATGCAGATTATATATTTACGACGTGTAGAAGCGCCTATTGTATATTCAGCGTACGGATAAAGTGGTGTACACTCATATTATATACAAATTTACTTATTCTGCATAAATAAGTGGATTTTACGTGTATAAGTATATAAGAGGATATTGTAAGCACTATTACAACAGATGTATTAGTGAGTCTAAATGCTAATCTTCAACTTGCCTCGACGAGTCCCATAGGAAACCGGTCGCCACCACACTCAGGGCTCATCACTTAAAACTAGGCAATTCAGCGGATACCGCCGAGAGAAAGCCGCGCAGTAAATAATTCATCGATAGCGATTGGCCGGCAACTAAACGAGAAATCCAATTAGAGAAAATGGCGGGCCATAGCAAGGGATCTTCCCTGCACCCCAATCGGAATATATGCTCCTATCCAGAACTCATTAAAGATAAAAACACGTATATAGACAGACCGAACGAGAGCCAGGCAGACAGACAGACAGAGACAGACAGGCAGATCGAGAAGCAGGCAGGCATGTGCAAGGACACAAGTACACAAAGGCATATGGGAATGAGAACCAGACAAAGCGAGGCATCCAGAGGGACAGGATGGATGGATGGATGGATGGATGGATGGAGATGGATGGAGAGATGGATGGATGGATGGATGGATGGACAGATGGATGGATAGATGGAGATGGATGGACGGACGGACGGACGGACAGACAGACGGACGGACGGACGGACGGACGGAGACGGATAGATAGATAGATAGATAGATAGACAGACAGAAAGGGATAAAGATTTGAATTAAGATAGACAGACAGATGTATATAGCCTATGTGTATAGATATATATATATTTAAATAAAGAAATTGATATAGACAGATATATAATAGGGCAAAATGGTGACGGAGAGAGAAACTGGGTTACAATATGTGCCCGAGTGAACAACAGTGAAAAAAAGGGACAGACGGAGAGAGATAAGTGTATGTCACAGTGTGTAAGATATATGGAGACAGACAGACAGACAGACATACACATATACACATAGACAGGCAGACAGACAGACAGACTGACTGACAGGCAGACAGACAGACAGACAGACAGGCAGACAGACAGGCAGACAGAAAGAGATAAAGATTTGAATTAAGCGAGTACAAAATGGTCAACATTGGCAAAGTGGAAAAATAGCTTCGTATTGAATTTCTTTGTTATCTCTTTGCTCCTTTTCCGTATAGGCGTTTTAAAAGCATTCTTTTCGATCGTGCACTGGTTTGTTGTCAGGTCGGGAGCGCCTCTGAGGAGTTTCTCTAGAAGCGGCGCTATATAAATCTACGATTAGAATTACGAATACGATTGCGATTATTTTCGAGTTATATGTATATATGCTGCACATATATATCGGTATAATAAACAGGGCTATATGCCCCTAATCTGTATTTTATATATATATATAATGTAATATGCTTCATATATATTTATATACGTATATATATATAAATGGGATCGGATAAGCTTCGTTCCCTGGGGTTTTTCCGGTGGATTTTCCATTTTCGTTGAGCGATGCAGAGTCGATCGACTTTGCTTTCCTTCCTTCCTTCCTTCCCTCCTTCTGCGTCGCAATTTGAATCCAATATCTCCTCGGTTGTCCCGCTTCTCTTCCAATCGCTTAATGAAGCCTCGTCGCTTGGTCGACTGATGAGGAGGACTTGGAGGAAGAGGATCAGGAGGAGAAGAGGGAAAGAGGCGAGGTGGAGCAGGAGGAAGAGGCGAGGAGGAGAAGGAGGAGAAGGAAGAGGGAAGAGGGAAAGAGGCGAGGTGGAGCAGGAGGAAGAGGGAGAGGAGGAGGAGAGAGGAGAAGTAAGAGGAAGAGGGAAAGAGGCTAGGAGGAGAAGGAGGAAGAGGGAGAGGAGGAGGAGAAGGAGAAGGAAGAGAAAGAGGGAAAGAGGCTAGGAGGAGCAGGAGGAAGAAGAGACGAGCAGGAGGAGGAGAAGGAGAAGGAAGAAGAAGAGGGAAGAGGGATGAGGAGCAGGAGAGAAGAGAGAGGAGGAGAAGAAGGGAGGAGAAGAGGGAAAGAGGCGAGGAGGAGGAGAAAGAGAAGGAAGAGGAAGAGGGAAAGAGGAGATGAGGAGGAGGAGGAGGAGAACAGAGAAGGAGAGGGAAAGAGATGAGGAGGAGGAGGAGAAGGAGAATGAGAGGAAGAGGGGAGAGGAGATGAGGAGGAGGAGGAGGAGAAGGAGAGGAAGAGGGAAAGAGGCGAGGAGGAGGAGCAGTAGCAGGAGGAACAAGGGAAGGAGGGAAGGAGCAGGAGAAGCAGGAGCAAGAGGAGGAGGAGGAGGAGACGGAAGATGAGCAGGAGGAGGAGCAGGAGCAGAAAGAACAGGAGGAAGAGGAGGAGGAGCAAGAGGAGCAGAAGGAGGAGCAGGAGCAGAAGGAGGAAGAGGGAATTAGGCAAGGAGAAGGAGCAGGAGGAGAAAGAGGCGAAGAGCATGAGAAGGAAGAGGAAGAGGAAGAGGGAAAGAGGCGAGGAAGAGGAGCAGGAGAAGGAAGAGGAAGAGGAAGAAGACGAGAAGGAGCATGCAGAGGAGGAGCAGGAGGAGTAGGAGTTGGAACAGAGAGCAGAAGGAGCAGGAGGAGCAAAGGAGGAGCAGAGGGAGGAGCAGGTCACAGAGCTATAACTTGTCTTTACTGACGATCACTGCAAAATACTGTCAACATGCAGCGCCTGTCATGTGACGCTATATAAATTAAGTCACGAAAATCCTCTGCTGGTAGGTTCTCACTCACGTATTCTTATGGAAAGCCTGGCTGGCTAAATGTCAGCTGCGGTTCCACGACTGAACAGAGTATGTCATGGTTGTAATCCGTGTGCAGCCTGGAACAGTGCCGAGTAAAGCACACGTTAGGAAGTCCGCCAGGTTTGTACCAGATTTATACCAAGTTTGTACAGGGTTTGTACTAGATCTATACAAAGTTTGTACCAGATTTATATCAAGTTTGTACATAGATTGTACTAGATCTATACCAAGTTTATATCAGATTTATACCAAGTTTGTACTGGATTTGTGCTAGATCTATACCAAGTTTGTATCAGATTTATACCAAGTTTGTACTGGATTTGTGCTAGATCTATACCAAGTTTGTACTAGATTTATACCAAGTTTGTACAGGGTTTGTACTAGATCTATACCAAGTTTGTACCAGATTTATACCAAGTTTGTACAGGGTTTGTGCTAGATCTATACCAACTTGTACCAGATTTATACCAAGTTTGTACAGGGTTTGTACTAGATCTATACCAAGTGTGTACCAGATTTATACCAAGTGTGTACAGGGTTTGTAATAGATCTGTACCAAGTTGTACCAGATTTATACCAAGTTTGTACAGGGTTTGTGTTGGGTTTATATGAGGCTTCTACCAAATTTATGCCAAGTTTGCACAGGGTTTGTACTAGATTAATTATACCGAGTTTGTACCAGATTTTTACTGATATGTATGCGCGCATGTTTGTGTTTGTATGAGGTCGGGTCTCTTTCGGGGCGGTCTAACCTCGCATGGTGCTTCAGATTCAAATACCTGGATCAAAAGTCATTTGATCTAAAATTAGGGCTCGTCCGGGATTTGAACCCGGGACCTCTCGCACCCTAAGCGAGAATCATACCCCTAGACCAACGAGCCACGCTTGGTTTACGACATCACTGAATCCATTTTAAAGTGTTTTTCGCTTCGTTGGTATTCGATTCAAAGAGGCATAAAAGAATGTGTTGGCTCTAGGTTTTTTCTTGTCAGGGAAAGTGAGGCCCAGGATTCGAACCCAACGCTTCATTTTCCATAGTGTTTTAAAACGGCAACTTTTCTCTTAGTCACATTCTTCAGTTTTTGCAATCGCTTCTGTTGTAACGCTACATTTTAATGGACAAGGAATAGATTTACTTCTAACACTGAATGATACCTGAAAACGGTGAAAATAAGTGAATTTGTATCTCTGACTTGACGCAGCGCTCGTGAATAAGCTGGTGCCCTGCGCTTAGCTTTGAGTAGCGCTGTAGACTTTGTAGTTTACGATTATGATTACGAATGGGGCACGTGATCTCGTGTGTGCCCCTCAGCGTAAACATAAGTTGGGCCTGTTTCAAGTTCCATTGTCAAATATTCACTTAACACCTCCTTCTTTAAACCACCCAAGTTATGTTAACGAAAACTATAAGTTCAATAACCATAAATAGGCCTATTATTGTTCCCATCGAACAAACAAACTGAAATGCAATCAATAAATAGAATAATAATTATTGTCAGAGAACAACAGGGAAAGAAAACCCAAACTGGACCAAGGTCCCGCTTAACAGGGTCACACTTTCTTTAAGTGATATGCAGGTTATTTAGTTACACCTGGGCTCATTATAACTTAACCAGTTAACTAATTAATCAGTGCACACACATCAATCAACTGACTATGCTATCAAGTAAGCTTAGTCGCATGTTATGTCGTCTTGTGTTATCTTATGTTATTCGTATGCTATCATGCTTAACTTATGCTTATGTAGTGTTAGTTTGTGTTATGTTTTGTTAAAATAAGCAATGCTATTTCTTGCCATGACATGTACAGTAATGTCATGACAATGAAGTCCTATGCTATCTATGCTATGCTGTGTCTTCAACTGTCTTGTCATGTCATCGCAGGTGATGTCATGACATGCTATGCCATGTAATGTTGCGCTAAGTGTTGCGGAAGAAGCAAACACGCCACCTAGCGAATGACTGACATCAACTGTTCACTGTGCACCGTGTCAATCAAAATAATTATCGTCGTCGTTATCTTCATTGTAATCTCAGTCATCTTCCTTCTTCATAACTTCTGATTGGTCACAATCGTCTCATCATAATTACGTTACTGTTATATATAATACATGTATCTTTCGGGTGTATTTACATGGGTTGGAGGCTTGGAGCGTATACACCTGTGACCTGTACGTCCCATGCGCCGATGTGCGTATGGTTGTCGGTTCGAGTAACCCATCGCGGGTTAATTAAGAGATTTGAATCTAGGGTAGTGGGACATAACCCACCCTGGACATAACCCTCCGGACATAACCCCGGATATACCCCCCCCGGACAAAACCCCAGGCTTGGACATAACCAACCAGACTAGGACTGTCTGTATACACGGGACCTTAAATAGCGTGGCACCTATCCGTCTGGCACCCATTAAAATGGGCAGAGGTGGTAAAGGCTCTCGCCCGATCAATTTTCATTGACAAAATGAACAGGGTCGAGGCTACATGAGCGCTATATAAATCGAGTACACTTGCCTCAAATCAACATTTGAAAACTACTCTCCTTATACCGGACGTGCCGGGGTACCGGGGTAAGATATCTTGAGCCAAAGAAGTAACTGAATGAATGAATGAATGAATGAATGAATGAATGAATGAATGAATGAATGAATGAATGAATGGATGAATGAATGAATGGATGAATAAATGAATGGATGGACGGATGAATGAATGAATAAATGAATGAATAAATGAATGAATAAATAAATAAATAAATGAATGGATGGAGGAACGGATGAATGGATGAATGGACGAATGGACGAATGTACGAATGGATGAATGAATGAATGAATGAATGAATGAATGAATGAATGAATGAATGAATGAATGAATGAATGAAGGTCTGTCAGTTCTTTGATGTCACTCAACCTAAGAACAGCAACAACAACAATTTCATAGTGTCATGGGCGCTGATTAAATCCGGATATACCGATTACAACTCATTAAACTTCCAATCACCTGACGGCTGAAGTATCGGCTGGAACTTAGCCCTGCATCCACTCAAGCGTGATGCGCCCATGCATTGGTCAGTTTAATGATGCCTTCTCTGCAATGGCTATGTATAGGCCAAACCAACAACAACAGACTTGTGCGCAGGCACGCACTCACGAGCTTACGCACGGCACATGTAAGCATGTCTGAAGTTCGAATCAGAGTGCCAGTCCCAAGCCTGGATGAAGGAGGAGTGCGGCGTTAATGGTCTTTGTTATCACACAGTGTCGATAAATGAAAATCGCTACTAAATGGAGTGATAGTGTTTAGTGAAAAGCGAAACTCCGTCACTACTTATAGTGCCAGTCCCAAGCCTGGAGATAGGAGGAGGGCGACGCTAATCATCTTTGTTTTGTCACAGACTCACAGTTTCACTATACAGCAATAAACTTACGTAGTGGATCCGTTCACGCCCCGGGCGTTACCTGATCCCCAGTACTAGAGTCACGTCCGTCGCGTTATTGGCTAAAGCCTGTCACGTGAACTTGTTGTCTTCCCGTGGAATTTTGATATGGCGGACAACTTGACGGTCGGTTTGGCCAGGTTAGGATTCGTGGGGTCGTTTAGGGTAAAATTAGGCGTCGTGAGGATCGTTTAAGGTCAGATTAGGCGTCGTGAGGGTCGGTTAGGGTCAGGGTTAGGGTTAGTTTCGTCTTTAGAAAACACGGTGAACAAACTTCCACCGCAAACGGCAATGTTTATCGGTCGGTTCGTTTCAGGTACACACAATCATGTGACATGCAATGACCAATTGCGAGGCGGGCGTGATCCTAGTCCCAGGTATCGGCTCACGTCGGGCGTGACTCTATCCACGACCATAAACTTATAGTGGTTAGCGTGCATGCTGGATTGTCAACCGAGAGGTTGGGATTCAAATCCCCGCTAGGGTAGAAGTTGCTTTTGAGATTTCTGGTCCACTTGCGCCCTCTATAGCCAACTCAGCTGTGATGAGTACACTGACCGCATACAACAGGCGTATGTACATCAGGGTGACCCGTCAGAACGGCCCAGGACAAATCGGCCTCTGACAAAACGGCCCCGACAAATGGGCCCCGACAAAACGGCCCCGACAAAACGGCCCCCGTCAAAATGGCCTCGACAAAACAGCCCCGTCAAATCGGCCCCCGTCAAATCGGCCCCGTCAAATCGGCCCCCGTCAAATCGGCCCCCGTCAAATCGGCCCCAGTCATATCGGCCCCAGTCATATCGGCCCCAGTCATATCGGCCCCATACAAAATATCCAATGCTGCAAGTACTTTTAAGCTTACGCTGACAAACTATGTTGAAATGAGGCCGCAAGCGACGGTTCAGCTGGGCAAGGGACTGCGGAGACCATCGTCTAATGCTAACTGGTTGGCGTATTTAATTATTTACATGCTTTCAATGACAACAGTTACTATCATAGAACCAACTTCTCTTTACGCAACGAATTGTTTTTCATAAATCCAACTTCCATTTTAACGCCAAAATTATTTTCAGCAATCCAATTTCCATTTTAAACTGACCACATAAAATAATTTGGCAACGTAAACTACGGTTTTATCAATACGGGTTCTATTTACGCAAATAATTCTTTTCATCAATCCAACTTAAAAGTACTTAGGACACGGGATATTTTGTGATGGGCCGATGTGACTGGGGCCGATATGACTGGGGCCGATTTGACGGGGGCCGATTTGACGGGGGGCCGATTTGAAGGGAAGGGGCCACGATTTGACGGGGGCCGATATGACGGGGCTGTTTTGTCGAGGCCATTTTGACGAGGGCCGTTTTGTCGGGGCCGTTTTGTCGGGGCCCATTTGTCGGGGCCGTTTTGTCGGGGCCGATTTGTCCTGGGCCGTTCTGACGGGGTACCGTACATCAGAGTGCGGATATGCAATTGGTTTAACAGAGAAGAGCTTGAAGAACAGTTTCCTGACCTATAGCCCTGAACAGGGCCCCCTGTTCAGGGCTGATGAGCCCCAAGTTGTTGCCACCGCCGGTTATAACCTGTTATTGCCATGGCATAACCGTCCCGGCAACAACCTCTTGGCAATAATGGCAACAACTTCTTGGCAGAAAAATGGCAAAAACCTTTTGGCAAAAATAGGAACTATTAATTACTGTGGTAATAAAAAATGGAATCTTCACAGTTAGCTTCATTTTTTATTTCTTCTGGCTTGCTACTTTACAGAGTTGATTGATTTAAACATATCAAGCTTTAAATCAATCAGGTTTTTAAAATAAAATCACCTGATTTAAATAACCATATAATTTCTTCCTAATAAAAAACATTTACAAGTTTTACATATTAAGTACAGTCAATATCGAATTGTGTAATTATGAATTATCCCCGTATGTATGGCTTCTATACACTACTAATAAATTATATACTACTAGCCTACTGGGTAAGTATATAGAAAAGGCAATGACCCTGTTGACCTAAATATTACTACTGCAGTGCAAGTGGCAGTTTATTTTAGAGTTATTGAACTGTAGGTCAGAATTTTTTTAAATCTTAATCTCATATACCAGGTAGTTGACTTTAACTGTATACATTTATACTAATGGGTAATATAGATTTACCACAGTAGTTTTAATTTCCCACAAGAAACATTTATTATAATTATGCAGACTGTGAATTGAAATATGATTTTAATTTGCCTTGTCCTTACGTTGGAGAAAATGGGCAACAACTGGCAAAAACCGGCTGGCAACAACCGACAATAACTGGTTATTGCCACTGTCCCGGCAACAATAGGTTGTTGCTGGCATTAACCCAAACCTGGCCCTGAAGCAGCCATGGCCCATGGGTATACGAAGTGCTAGCGACTTCATTTTCTTAGCCTCTGCATATGAGGGCTGGTGGTTAGTTCTCTCTCTCGCCGTCTCATCTTCCAATCGACAGTGTACAGTTCATGTACTCATTATAGCTGCTTTGGCTATAGGGGGGCAGATAGAGCATAAATCTCGAACCAAATTTCTGTCGTGACGGGGATTTAAACCCCCGACTTCTCAATTGACAGTCCAGCACACTAACCAGTAACCACTACACTATCGCTGCCTTAAAGTGTATACAATTTGATATAGCGACCGTATGGCCTCGACCCCAGAGGCGGATTAAGGCATGTTCAACATGTTCGGCCGAACAGGGGCCCCCACACTTGAGGGGCCCCACACATGAAAAAGAATTTTTTTCAATATTTTATAATTATTGTTATTTATAAAGTCTAATAGTAAAAATGAGCACAAAACTCAGAATAAATTATTCGAAACTGCTCATTTTAATATACACAAAACGCAAAACTTTTGCACCTGTGTGGGTTCCTATTAAAGTTTCCATTATCAGGCACGTTCATCTCAAAATCAGCCGAAAACGAAATGATTCAGTTTGCTGACCTAGCAAAGTCATTTGCTCATGAACAGAAACATGAAACATCCTTTACCGGTTAATCACAAAAACGAGACTCAAGGACACCTTTCCAAATGTTGAGATACCACTGCGAATATATCATATGTTCTGACGGTGACAAACTGCAGCAGACAACGTTCGTTTTCAAGACCCAAACTGATTTTAAAACAGACTGAGAGCGTGAATGTCGGAAGACACAGACTCGTTAGTTTAATTGGCATTGCTGAGCATCCAAAGTGAGATACAATACAGTACATTACTTAAAAAATTCAGAAGTGCACATTGAAGCCGGGCAACCATTAAGAAACGTAAGGAAACGGGAAGAGGCAAGTTTTCAGTTTAGAGCGAACATGAGGAGGTAGAGAGTTCCAGATGGAGGGACCGGCAACTGTGACAAGACAAGACCTGTAGGCGTATCAGGAACAACATAGGCCTTCTTTCCAGCAGATGCTGATCAGAAAGAGGAGCGCCCTTTAAAAGAGTTGCAAGGTGTGACCATGGAATATAAGTAGGAAGGCAGATGAACTGCGTGTGCTCTGTACATGAGGAGTGCCAGCTTGAAGCGGACACGTTCACAGACAGGGAGCCAGTGTAGAGAACGAAGAGCAGGTGTGATATGGTCTTGGTAAAAGTCCAAGACACAGTCCTGCAGCCTGGTGCAGTATTCTAGTTAGAGAAAGCAGTGTGCATTCAGGGAGACCATAGAGTACCGAGTTGCAGTATTCAAGTCGTGCTAGAATAAGGCAGTGTGTCCGTGTTTTCAGTTATGCTGTGCCAAGAGTAGATTCGATCGAAGCTCTCGGATTCTCCTGAACATGAGCCACATTTTGACGACATAGCCTAACTGATGAATTTGCAAGTCAAAAGGCTTGCAAAAAGTATGCGTGTAAATTCCATGACAATTTGAACGATATTGATTGTCATTGTCAACTCATGATTTGTTGTTGCTCTTAACTCTCTAACTGTTAGTTCTGCTACAAAATGTAAACTGCAACCACTGTGACCAATCAATTAAGACTATAATTATTGTTAACCTAAGCCTATTTTTATTTTCTGTATTAGGGTTAACCTGCAATTGTAGTATTCTTTTACCATGAGTCACTCTAATATTGCTAAAGTCTTTAACACTAGAATGGTTAATTATAAACCCTACTAAAATTGTACAAAAAGAAAGAAGGCACGAATTAATAATAGAAGAATGTTGATTCGTTAAATATAACATGTTTTATAATTATGTCCTTTTCTTGTGATTCTGTGGGGCTGCATGGGCCCCCACAGTTTTACTGAACAGGGCCACCACATTTGTTAATCCGGCCCTGCTCGACCCTGTTAATTTTTTCAGTGAATTGATCGGGAGAGATCCTTCGCCACCGTTGCCCATTTGAATGGGTGCCATTGTCATTTAAGGTCCTCGTGTATATGAACCGTGCTAACCCGAGATTTAAATCTTTGAAAAAAGCCACCATCGCGTGGAGAACCGCACCCATGCACAGAGGTGTATCATCATCATCATCGTCATCATCATCATCATCATCATCATCATCATCATCATCATCATCATCATCATCATCATCATCATCATCATCATCATCATCATCATCATCATCATCATCATCATCATCATCAATATCATCAACATTATTATCATCATCATCATCTTAAGATCCTGACGCCAGCCATTTGGCGGTGATGGGTACGAATAAATGACCTCCATTGTCTTCGGTCATTTGTCATGTTCATTGCTCCCCTTAGTGATGGTCCAATATGTCCTTATTATTTTATATTATCAATCCAACGCATAGTCTTGGCGTTCGGTACCTACTCTCCCTGATCTTCTGCAACAGCATTTGGATCTCATTTGATATCCCTTGACAACTCTGACACGAAACAGCGCTCGTGAATAGACTGGTGCCCTATGCACAGCTATCGAGAAGCGTTTTAGACATTTCTAGATTATTATATTTTCAGATGAAGTCGGAAAATCCCAGCTATGACGCAAGGGCCTATTTTTAGCAGAATCTCCAGATATTATATATATATATATATATATATATTATATATATATATATAATATTATATATATATGCGCTCAAAGTAGGTATGTGAGTCTGGGTCTCAGGTGCGAATATAACGTTATTATGTAGGTTTATCAGGTCGAACGCATGCAGCATGGTTCTTATGGAAGCTCGCATTGTTGAATTTTGATACTTGAATAAACTATCTTTAAAAATATTCTGGGCGTCTATAATTATATATATACGATTAAACAGCTCTTAGCACTCTGTTCATTTTCAATTTATTTAAACACATATCTTTCATCGGTATGACATATTTCAAACGTCGATAACGCAGATAACTCAAACAGACACCTGTTCGTATTTTATATGCAAGCTCTAAACAGGTTGCTCTTCTTCAGTTTCCGGCCGGGCCACCACAGTTGCAATGCGAACCATTTTAGGCAACGGGTTGCGCTACTCTATACGCTGATAAAGTTACTTTTTAAAAATTCTTAGCAAACGCCGTGTGAAAATGAAGAAATCATGCATTAATAAACGTATTCTGTAACATATATATATAATATATATATATACTTATGCATTAGTGTGGTCCAAAATTACATGTAAAAAAATTTTCTTTTTAAATTCATGAGGCATGTTGATAAATTACTTCATATTGATCCAAAAAGGACCTGTGTGAAATTTTTAGTGAAACATTTAATATTTAGGGGTCGCTCACGACCATCGAAATTTTACATGAGAATGGTCCAAACTATAGTGTAGCAGCATAGCTCCGAAATTTGAAGTGATTGTGCATTTTGCGATACAAGCATAAAATTTGGTACAGACATTATACATACTATTAGTACGAGATCTAGATATTGGGCCATGCTTAATTATTATTTTTGTCAAAATGGCGGCCATTTTTCAAAATGGCCGACCGAAATAGAGATTTTTCAATATCTCAGCTTCTAGTTCACTTACAATTGTGATCTTGATGTCTAAACATACAGATTTAGGGGCAAAGATTCCAATAGAACTAATTTTAAACACTTATCTACACGAGATTTGCAGCCAGGAACGTTAAATGGGGGGAAGGAAGGCAGTCCGGTGCAAAATATGGAACAATTGTTCATTAAATGATAGAAGCATGAAATTTGGTACATAGTATGAACGTGTCCTAAGGGAAGATTCTAGCTATAGGGCCATCGCAGTTTTGCTCCTGGCCTCAGTGGCAGCCATTCTCCAAAATGGCCGACCGAAATAGAGATTTTACACTCCACAGTCAATATGAGGGATTCCTTCATCCGCGAAGTCAAAGAGAAAGATGCTTATATTGGCTACAGTCTTCAAAGCTGTGAAATGGTTGCATCTTCTGGACTAGATATCCAGCTATTCTAACGTTTTTGTGAACAGTTGTCCTTCATCCTAAGAGACGGCTTCCGTGCATTCCAGGATCTAAGAATAAATGACTACAAGGAGAGGCGATATGCTACCATCGTGGCCATGAAGACTAGCCTGGAGAAAGAGAGTCCACTTGACGATTATGCAGAACCGTGACTGTATTTTGTAACGGGGATCTACACGCTCCCATCAGAAAGCCTGGAACGTTCCACCATGCACGATGGATGGCCAAGGCCATCTTCGTACTCAAACTCCTGATGTTTCGTGAGCAAATAAATTGAGCGAAGTAGCTGTTTTTATTGTCCTGATCTACTTCAGAACCTGGGTGGAAGCTCCACGTGCTTGTGATACTGCTGTGATGACCGGGCTCTCCTGGATGGCCTAATCCGCTACAATGCTGTAAATGAGAAAGCCAAGGCGACATTTATTACTTTCATACACCATCTCTGGTATTTAGCAAGTGACTTTGTCGGCTTCTCACTTTTCTTCGGGAAACTGTCAACGGATGAGAAAAGAGAGCTCATGACACAAATGAAGAAGGAGAAGAAGCTGGATCGCAAGAGATGGGTTCCTAAAGAAAAATGTTGAGAGGAAATAACAACGAGCCTGAGCGATCTTGTTTCTTTCGCATCTCCAAGGTTTCTGAAGTATTTTCGCGTTCGTATCAAGGAGATGCTCTTGGATCTTCCTCCTGAGCAATTGGAACAAGACGTAGGCTTTCAAGAGAATAGGAGGAAACCTGAAGAACTTAAAGTCGTGAATGATGGGGCAGAGAGAGGAGTTGCCTTGATCAGCACCTTCAACGACTCATTGAATTTGATGAAGGCACTAAGCAAGCAGCTTTTTCATATGGGCATTGAACACTGGACAATGTGGACAGTCATTTAAACACGAATTTCAGATGCCTAACAATAAAGTGGCAAACTGATGGATTGCAGGCTCATTGCTTGTTGACTGGCTGCCTCGGCCAGCCAAATCGCAATATTTACACTGCATTAAGTATATTAAAACTTTGACAGCATTGAGCGACCTGTAAATGTAGTCAAATCTTTTTAATATTTTGCACTGTGGGTTTCTTGTACCAGATGTACAAAATAAACAACATGCCTCTGAAATATTTCAATCTTAATTTTTTTGGACCACCCTAAATGCATACATGTACACATACACAGACGTATACATATACATGTAAGGATATACAAAAAGACAGTAATTTATATTCTGCTTATATATATAAATATAAACATATCCATATGAGATTAAGGTATTGTTATGCAGATGCACACACATGCGCGCACGCATATATATATATATATATATATATATATATATATATATATATATATATATATATATATATATATATATATATATATATATATATATATATATATATATATATATTGGTATTTATTATATATATATAATTATATATATATATATTTCGATAATTCTATTATTCTATAGAATGTCTATATGTGGCACACATTGGGGGCTTACGCTTCGGCATGCCTACCATACTTTGATAAAGGTAGATTTAGAAATATTATTTGGTCTCGTTTGAAATTGCGTCATCATATTATTTTACTCTCCCATTCGCATTGGCCTGTAATTGTCCATTATTTAACTTTATAGTAAGTAGACGAATTTTTTACAGTATTTTCACTGTTTTAACATTTTCATTTTCGCTAATGATACTTGATACACTATCTGTATACATGTATATCTGTACGTTGCTTAAAAAACACAAGTTACAGTTCAACCTTTTAGTTGTACATGTACATGTAATAGAAACTATATTATGCATATTTTTAAATTTTCAATTATTTGTTTGTAGTTTTCAGAGTAAGTTAGTTTATATGCTCTATATTGGTCTGTAGTGTGAAAATTATATATATATATATATATATATATATATATATATATATATATATATATATAATATGTAGTGTGAAAGGTTATATAATTATATGTATGTAACTTTTCACACTACAGATATATAATACCAATATAAAATGGAAGATATATATACATATATATATATATATATATATACTATATATATATATATATATATACGTAATGCGAACATAAATATGAATGATATATATATACATGTTTGTATACCAGTATGTGTGTGTATAGGTGTTTGTTATATTCTCCATAGTATGGAGATTTTTTAGAGTACATTTAAGGATATAATTATAAAGAGTAATTTTTACTGTATACATAATACAAGACACATATGTTATATATAATAAGTTGGTATGTAGCTTCAAGGAAATAAGCTTTCATCCTATATATATTCATAATTGACTGTTAAGTGCACACATCACTATGACGGGCCGGGAGTTAAATATCTTCAAGGGGTGCTTTTTCAAGTTTTTTTTTATAGATTGATTGAATTATAGTTTTCTTGAAATATGACATTGTGAAATATTCTTGTCTATTAAAATATAGGCAACTGTAAATATTCACATATGAATAATAAATGTAGATGTAAATGTATATTAATAAAGCTAAAGTAATATGATTTGAAAAATGATATGGAACGATGTGATATGATTCTATATAATATTTAGTATATAAAGTATATATATATATATTAATATATTAAGTATATTGAGTAAGTATATGCGGAGAGCACATACCAATTGTCGCTCTGATCTGAACATTTGCCTCTTATTCTTACTCGGCCTCATGCACATTGCTTTATAAATTGCATTACAACAGACTACGGGCTGGTAATTTCGATTTACGTACTTCATGCCCTGGAAATAATAACAACAAACGGAAAATATATAATAAGAACTGGAAGATTGTAACTGGAAATGGAAAACTATAATGAGAAATGGAACATAATAATATATTTATTCTATATTATTTATGTTCAATATTAAGATATATAAACCAATATAAAATGGAAGATAATAACAGGTAATGAGAAAGGATTTATTCCATACTATTTTTTATTTCTGCTCAATGCTACGAAATGCGAACAAAAAAATGGAAAAAACATAGAAAAAATGGACAAACGGTACGTTTTGGTTAAGAAAGCGTCTTAAAAGTTGAAAGTCTATTGTATTCAAATTATCAAGAAATGACTGTCATAAAATTTAATTTTTTACTCATAAAAATATTGTGAAGAGGTGAAGCTAAGCAGCAACACCTAAATTAAAATGAACTAAATATTTTTATATATATGCACATTGGTAATTGTAAACGTCTTCTTAGGCGAATGTCTCAAAGATGACTTACATACATATATATTTTGTTTGTGTTCAGGGTATTTCTATGTATATTCATCCAGTTTATTTGTATGTATTTTTCAGAAATAGGGAGCCTATTCAAGAGAATTAAAGGCACTGTTACTTATTTCTTAAAAACCAAATTGATTGTTATTATTATTATTATGATTTATTTTAAATATCACTTAAATTACTAATATATTTATTATTAGTTTCATTATCATCACTTATGTTTTAATTTCTGAGATGATATAAATGTGATTCCGCATTTCGTAAAAATGCCCTTAGAGAGTTAACTTAAAGCATGCTTGGAACAGCTAAATCTCTTAAAGTTTCGGCTGAGCAAAAATGCCACGGCAGGCGATGGAATTGAAACGCTAAATTGTAACTGCAAGACGTTCGAAGAGGTAGATATAATATTCTGTACGGTGTGTGCAAAGTTAGGCAACGCCCCAACTTCCTAATGGAACCTGCTAGTAATGGACAAAGTGACTCGAATGCCAGAGGTGCAAAGTGTTGTAAAGAGTATTTTTTATTTGGCATATATATATATATATTATATATATATATATCACATATATGATATATACATGGACGTCCGTAGGAAGTTTGTTTTAGGGGCCAAAGAATTTTTTTAAGGCGGGCAAAGTTTTGAATTGTTGGCACGGGGCACTAACGAGGGTACCGAAAGCAACTTGCACGGCACCCTCAGCGCTCGATGCCGCGATTAGAGGGTCTGGCACGGATTCTAACAGTCACCAGCACTTTTGGAAGCATTTGACTTTATATGGAGCCTGTGTTGGGCTTTCTTGGATCCGTTTTCAGCTATATCTGAACGTTCATTTAAAACACAAAACTTATAAGAGTTCAATGTTTTTATATATTTTATAATTTTTTAGGTTATCTTAATTAGTTTGGATTGAAAAATAAAACTTTGGAAAAAATCATAGCCATTCATTGTTAAAAACTAAGACTATATAAGTAATTTTTTTAAATATCAGCAAAATCCAGGGACAAATGCCACCTTACCCCTCCTGAAGCCAATGGATGTATGATATATATATATATATATATATATATATATATTATTAGAATAATAATAATAATAATAATAATAATAATAATAATAATAATAATAATAATAACTATTTTTATTGTCTTCATTTTATAATAATAATAATAATAATAATAATAATAATAATAATAATAATTATTATTATTATTATTATTATTATCATCATCATTTACATTACTAATTACATTATGATTATTTTCCCCCGAGGTACATAGATCCCTCAGGGTTACAGAAATACGGGATCATTGATCTGAAATGACTAGTCTTCGCATACAAACCAGGCTAACAGTACCAGTATATACATATATATATATATATATACATATATATATATATATATATATCACGGTGAGATTTGTCAGAGGGTTGGGGTTCAACCCCTCGTCTTTTAAGGACCCCCAACAGTGTCATCTTCATGGGACACCCTATCGGGTCGATTCCAAACTCTTCAGTTGTGCTACTGTGATTTAGCATTATTTTAAGTATAGCTTAAAGCCATTAATCCAAGGAAATACGTACACTGTTACAGTACAGCTTCAGTTGGTGACAGCATGATGACTGGAATTAACGGTCTACCGCTGATCAGCTGGGATACTGCAAAGTAATATGTTGTCAATTGGTTGCAGTCAGGGAGACATGGGGCCACGGATATAAGATCACAGGTGTTTCCAAACACAACGCTGAAAGAAAACATGGATCTGTAACTGTTTGATTACTGCATCAGGCGTCAACATAAGTTTCTACATTTATTTTTAGTTTCGGCAGTAACCTGTATTGATGCACTGTACTGGTATTTTGTGAGTTTCTGTTATTTATCTTCTACTTATTGGTCAGTCACGCATTTCAAAGTCAATAACTATATTTTCATGTTTTCTCTTGCATTGAATTTGCGATAAAGATATAGTATTTCTGATTTTTCATAACGACTGTTTACTTTGTGCATGCATATATTTTAATTTTGTGCATTTTCTTTCACAACTCACTTTGTGGGTTACTAATAAAGTAATTATCTGGTTTATTGTGACCATGTAAATTGTATACTAATAGATTTGGTGATGTCATCACTTTAAGCTTTCTATTGCATGTTGGAATTTTCTCGACAAAAGCTACGGACTTGAATTTGATTCGAGTATGACTTGCTGGCGTTGAAATCTGCTGCTTTGAAATTTCATTGACATCAGTTTGCAAAATACAGAAAAAATATTCAACCTTCCAGCCTTTCTTATATAATTCTAACATCGATATATAATGTATCACTATAATTTTAATAATATATCAGACATCATATAAAACATATATTACATATATATGTATAATATATAAAAGTATCTATGTAAGTACATTTTATATTGGTACTTTTTAGCCTTGCACAAGATGGCGAGTGGCCAGTCCTCTCTCTCGCTGTCTCATCTTCCCACCGACAGTGTACAGTCAGTGTACTCATTATGGCCGAGTTCCCTAGAGGGCGCAGTTGGAGCAGAAATCTCGAAGTGATCACGTGTTCGTCCTTTCCTTCCATCATTCATTCGCTCACTCAATCGCTCAGAATTTTCGTCCATGATTGAACTCAATCTGCAGCTTGTTGACTCATCTGGAGTCTGAGTGTTTGCTCGAAGATTTGTCTGACTGTGTCTGTGCAGTCGGGAACTGACTCATCTCTGTCTTTCTGTATGTATGTATGTCCGTCCGCCTGTCTGCCCGTATTTTTGTCTCTCTATCTCTCTCTATATGTCTAGCTTTGCTTCTGTATATATCCGTGTACTGACTCATCTGTCTGTCTGTCTATTCGTCTGTCAGTCTGGATGTCTCTCTGTGTGGGTGTCTGTCTGTCTGGGTGTCCGTCTAGTTGTCTTTCTGGGTGTCTGTCTGTGTGGCCATCTGTCTGTGTGGGTATATGTCTGTCTGGGTGCTGGTATATTTGTCTGAAAGTCTATAGGCGTATATGTCTGTCCATTTGTGGAGCCGTAGAATCGTGGACGCGTGTCATGACTGTCATCCGGTGACGCTGTTGCTCCCTCCTGCCGCTGCAACCGGTTGATGACGACATGTACTGATGCAGTCGATCTGTGATTGGAGGATACGGATGAAGACAGAAGCAGACAGACGAACAGAAGGAAGAGGATGAGACACAGGAAGAGAAGGGATGGACAAGAATGGAACAGGTGGAGCTGGACCAGGGAAGCGAGAAGGAGAATTTGGAGGAATTGGAGGAATAAGAGGAGAAATTATGAGAACTTGGAGGAATAAGAGGAGAATAACGACGAGAATGAGTTGGAGAAGAAGTAGTATAAGCAGAAGAAGTGCAAAAGGAAACGTCGAGCAGTAGTATACATGAAGAAGTGCATGGAAGAAATATTTGGGAGCTGAATATATGAATACAAAGTGAAAACAGAGAAGAATTAGGAGAAGGAATAGGAAAAGAAAGAGAATGAAGAGGAATAGAGGCGTACGAGAAGAAATAGGAGGAGAAATAGGAGGAGAATTAGAAGGAATTGGAGAAATGTGAGGAGAAATGTAGGAACTGGATAAATAGGAGCAAACAGAGAAGTGGGAAAGGGAGAATTGATAAGTCTGGAGTAAGAGAAGTGGAAGAGATTTGGGCAGAAGAAAGTTTATACAAGTGCAGAAAATTAGGAAGATATAGAAATATATTAGAATAAGTGAAATATTTAAAATCTCAATATTATTTTCTGGCCAGACGGTGTATATACCAATTGCACCTTCTAATGCTTATATATAAACATTATACGTTCCCAAACGCCTTACTATCTGCTCAACGGCATATTATATTGAATAGTGGCTTCAATTGGAAGTTTTCAAATTAAAGTTGGTTTTAAGTATTCCGTTGACACCCTCCCTGGTAAAGGAATTTCCGTACCCTACTCTCCCTCTGATTTCTTCTGGGTAAATATAAAATAAAATAAGATACAAAAATCCGACTATAATGTGATTTATGTTCGTGCGAAGGGCGCCGAAGGCTACTATAAAGTATAGGTGTGAACTATGGGGCCTTACAAGAGTGTAGTGGTTTGTTTCGGATAGCCTATATAGTTAACGCCTCATGCTGCGAAGGGGTGAGTTTAAAGAATCCCTTTGATGTCCAGTCAAGTATGACTGCGTCGAGGGGAGGAAGAGCAATAAGCCTCCTGCCGGTTATAGGGTCTGTTCTATGGAATGACCACGTTTCGGTGGACAAGGAGTTCCCATATATACCTCGAAAGCACTTTACACGTTAAAACAACAGGGTTGATTGTATGTATCTGTATGTATGTGCGCGTATGTGTGTATGTATGTATGTATGTATCTCCGTATAAATGTATCTGGTTCATTCATTCATTCCGAGAATATATATAGCGCCTCTTCAAGAGACCTACTCAGAGGCGCTCGTTTGTGGTTATTGTATACGGCGCCTTTTAAGAAACTCACTTTATACTATATCACTTGTACAATCCATCATAGTCTACAGCGACTGAAGCCTTCAGTTACTGTAGAACTATTATAGACATTTCGATTGTGCGAATACGAGGAGCAATGGTTCAGTCTTCAGCCTTTAGTGCCACTGGACTCAGAGCGAACGAGTGTCGGCACCTAGCGAATGGCTTGTTAAACAACACCAGTCGTCTCCGCATGTCATTAAGTATTCAAGTATCCCTGTGTAATAACCTACCCCATGGCCCATTGATCGGCTCCGTGGGTGTGCGGGAAGGGGTTGGGTTCATCCCTGGCTGAACGGAGGCAACGAACAAAGGCTTGGACTCGTCTTCCAATATCATAAAACCATTTACCCTCAATTTAAACCCTTTGGAACTACAACAAAAGACCCCTTCTACTCACCAGCCCTACGATCATTTATCAGTCCTCTCTGTCTGTCTGTCTGTCTTTCTCTCTGTGAGCCTTTGTCTCTGTCTGTCTGTCTGTCTGTCTCTCTCCTGTTTGTAAAGGTACACGTGTTTTATATACCGGTAATTAAGGGCTCTATAGATCTCGTAGCGCCCAAACATAGATATACCATTCCTCCTTCTCCTCCCCTCCCTAGTACCACCGACTTAAAGGCAGGGTACTGAGCGCAGACAGTAGCAACCCACTGACCCCAGTTGTATGCCACGTCTGCCGACCCCTTTTCACTCTACAAGCCCCATTCTTATCATGGAGACCCATCTATAGCAGGAGTTCAGCGGCCTTAGAGCCGTAAGGGCGTCGATAGGAATTTGGATTTTGGATTACACGGTCGACCCCAGTCGTTCACTGCACCTGTGTTTCTTTCACCTCTGCTATACATTCCATCTCGTGCTCTGCGCTCAGCTTTAGAGTAGCGCTTTATAAATGTCGAGATCCCGATCCAGATTACGATTACGATTACTCTCGATCTTCATCAGAATTTGGGAAGACAAGACCATCAGCGAAACACAGGTCGGCCGATACAGAGAACGCCGTTGCCAGCTATAGTCATCTCCGCCACTGCCCGTACTGTGGTAGTGCCAGTCTCAACTCTCAAGCATGGATAAACTGGAGGACGACGTTAATTTCTTCTGATGCAGCGTCGCTAAATATATCAACCACCCAGTTGGTCATCGCTTGACTGTCTAATGGTTCCGATGAAAAGTGCGAACTTTTGATGGTCATTTGTACTGAACGTACACTTTGGACATGCACTTCATGGATTTACACTTGATGGATTTACACTTGATGGATTTACACTTGATGGATTTACACTTGATGGATTTACACTAGATGGATTTACACTAGATGGACTCATACACTAGATGGATGTACAGTTTGTACACTATATATGTGGATGTATACTAGAATGATGTACACTGGATGGAAGTATCTGTGAATAATTACAATGGCTTTTTGAATATCTAAAGATATTCGTGTGCACGGAGCACATCCGTGTATCGAGAAATGTGTCCAGTGGTATAATTCTGTCCGATCTCACCTCGGATTTGAGATCCGCCACCTAAAAGAGAAGACCCGTCATCTAAATATGCTTTTGTCACAATTATCGACCGCATGATTCTTGCTTCATACATTTCATGCATGTGTTATCCGAATAGATAATAGCGGGTATCGGTTATAGTTTCGTCAGATAGGCTTAGGCTTTAGATTTGCAAAAAATTGAAGATCCGTCCACCTCTGGGTAAACAATTTAACCACCGACTATCTGGACAGAAATTATTAGATTATATTATATCAAAACTATGTATATTTATATAAACATATATAAGAGACAACATTATATAAGTACATAATGTGTAATATTTATATGCGCTTATATATAAGCTGCATCGTTGCAATATTATGCATTGAATTTCCAGACGTTAATATCCAAACTTTATTACGTCATAGCACAATATCCTATTATAATTATAAACCTATTAATCATCAAAATAGTATGTAGTTTATTAAATAAATTATAATTTATTTATATAAATATATATATATTGTAATGTATCTATACATTTATATAGCGCCTCTCGCAGAGCACACCAATCAGAGGCGCTCGCAGTGCGAGAGACCAAGAGAAAAGAAAGTGGTCTTGAGAGTTGAGACAACGAAAAGAGGCACTTGGCCCATGCACCAATTAATAAACAGGAACGTGTAGAAGGCGGGAGCTGGTTCCATAGCGCAGGACTATACAAGTATACATACATCTGCACATACATATATTTTATCTGTTTTATGAGTTTTGCATGATTTTATATAATGGTTATTAGATTATATTGGAAGGTATACGCTAAAGCCCAATATATCAGACAATAGCAATGTGTCACGCAGGGCACCAGCTTATTCACGAGAGCTCAATCAATCTATGTACTTCCAGTTTGCAATCACCACTTCAAGAAATGCCGTAAATATACAAATTCTATTGATGTTGTTTTGACTATAAGCACCTGTGAATATCGAGATTACAATTACGACTATATTTAGCTCCGGTGTAAAGGCTTTAAGCTACCCCACTTTGAAGGTATACCTCCCGGTAATCTGGAGTAGCCTGAAACTGATTTCATATTATACCACTGCACTGTTCACATTATACCCCCTCTCTGATTTAGCTAAAACGACAAATTATTATCCTAACAACTCATGGTATAGTTTGTTGAATAAAACACGTGAAACATACAAAATTGAAGGCATGTCTCAATATCTGAAAAAAATAAATATTCAAAATTGTTTAGTGCATTAAAACCAGTCAAACACTAGTTCAATGATCATGACATATTATTTACAAACATAGGATATGCAAAGGCTCAACCTAAGTGGAGAGATCTACTATAGAATAATAATAACAGCGAATATTCATTCTGGATAACCATAAGCCTTTATTTATTATTTATTATTAGGCCTATTGTTTGTGTTGTTGTCACAATTTATTTGTGTTTAAGCATGATATAAGTATCTAAGCAAACATAAATATGGTAAATAAATGTTTTTAGGGGAAATGTTAAATCGTAGATGGTAGGATAAAAAACGCTTTCAAGCACCCTTAACTTGAAATCAATTTCATCTATACCCTCAGTAATCTGAAGTTATCGTGGGGTCAGATGAAGTAGGGTAATCTGAAATTGCTATACCGGTGTAATAATACATACGCTGGTCCACAAAACAGCTTTTGCATCGCTGCTGAAATCCAGGGGATTTTGTTAGAATTTAAATTATATAACAGTGACGGCCGTTTAACAAAACGTTCCAAAGTGTCCTCTCTAAGCCTTGTTTTATAAAAAAGTGACGTTGCTATCATTCACCTTTAACAGATTCTTGATGGCCTACACGCGCTGTATGAAACTATCATGCACGCCTGTAGAATACCATCGCCATCTGGCGAATCTTATAATATAAGTCTTAGTTTGTTTACGTTGTCCTTCCTTATGTTTGTTTGTCTGTTTCTAAAGGCTCCGAAACGGAACGCTTTAGCGATTTAAAAAATCACACGAAACGTTATTACGCCACGTCTGTTTCAACGCGACTATTTTCAGCTCGCAATTTTATTTAAACGCTGACATATAGACATTTTGAACTTCAAAATTATGAGCCTACCTTAATACCAATAACGGAGGCCATTAATATGCATATTTTAACCTCGCTTGAGCGGCGTGACGTAAGAGAAATGTTGTCTTACGTCACGCTAGGATTAATAAGGCGCAATCGAAATAAAACACGGGCTCCGTTCCGAAAAATTACGAGCGCTGTAATGGAACACGATCGAGCTTCGTCTTCTATTATATTATTTAACCCGGGGAACAAATAATAGGCCTATATAAGGTAGAGATAACCTGTGCAGTACTATAATTTTCAACTCATTATTTACTTTAAATTCCGATTAAGCCTACGGAAATGCTTATTTTCACCTCTAAATATCGTTGCCATTCAGATATGTGGACATTTCAAATATTTGAAGCCTTCAGCATATATATATAAGTAAGTAAGTAGACTTTAGTTGCAGCCTTTAAAAATTACGCATGGGGAAAACCCGGGCAAAGCCGGGTAAAAAAATTCTAGTAAATAAATAAACGAGCTCGCACGGGACTGTCTGGTACTATCGACATCTGGCGAATGGATAAATAAATGACCTAAGCCACCTCCGGCGTTTGTTTTGGAATGCTGTTCAGGATTGAATTTGCGACACCTACCGAACATCATCTTCAACAGTTCCTGACGCCAGCCACAATGTCTCATGCTGCACAAACTCTTGAGGCCAAACTGCGAACGACTTAGGAGTGGCAGTTTCGCCATCTGGCGAATAAGTTAAACTTGGTGTACATAGGCCTTTCTAACGCAGGGCGTTAAGGCAGAGACGCATCCTGTGACCCATTTACCTCCGATTTTTTACGTGTCGTATCGAACTATCTATCATCATATCTGACCATAATTATAAGTACTATATGCCCAGTCTATCTGACGCGCGAACGCATACGCACACACACACACACACACACACACACACACACACACACACACACACACACACACAAACACACATACAGACAGTAATAATATATTACCGTAACTTAGAACTTATTTGAATATGAGATTTCACAAGAGGAAGACCAAGACAGATGATGCTGGATCGGTTGATGACAGATGGAAAGAGAAAGCTGAAAGACGAAGCCCAACAGCGAGAGGAATGGCGACGTCGGACATTTGAACCTGCCTTCTAGGAGGCAGAGAACCAGAAGAAGAAGAACAATCACATGTGCTGGGCGCCATCTTGTGAACAATATTGCCCTACATGAAAATTTTGACACTTTCGCCAGATGGCGACACCGCTCTACCTCTCGAAGTGATAGGTCTCTAAGCAGAGAAGAAGAGCAGTCCATTACGCTTCCCCGGGAAGCACCATAGGTATGTAGTATTAGCGACTTCATCTTCTTAGCTTCGGGCTGATGGCGAGCCCTCTCCCTCGCCGTCTCATCTTCCCACCGACAGTGTACGTTCAGTGTACTCATAATAGCTGAGTTGGATAGGGGACCCAGGTGAAAGTCTCGAACCAAATTTCTGCCCTGACCTTCAATCCTTTAACATTTCAATTTATCTTTGATGTCCAAGGTATTCTTGTTGGTGATCTTTAGTCTTTTATACTTTTTAATTTACCTTTAATTTCCGGTGGCATCCCTATTGGAGTACCTTGAGTCATATATCTGTTTAATTTACCTTTGATTTTCAGTGGCATCCCTTATGGGTACCTTAAGTCTGTCTTTTCAATTTACCTTTGATGTCCAATAGTACCCCTATGTACACCCTAAGTCATATATATCTGTTTAATTTACCTAGTGGGACCCCGTAGGGATTATCATTAGACTTCGCCCTTTGAATTGACTTTTGATTCCATAAGTACCCTCGTATCTCTCAGTTTAGACGCTGTTATTTGCATAATCTTTTCTCACATTTCATACACTATAACACGGAACATGATTTCTACACAAAAGACTGGAATTCTATTCTATATGTATTTCGTCGATGCTTTAAACCATTCATTGGTCGTCTATTCAATGGGTCAGAAATCGTTTTGAAGCATTCATTGTCATTGACCCTATTATGCATTCAGCACCGTCTTTTTCATACACCGAGGATACCAAACCTGCTGAGCAATTCCTTTCAAGCAGCACGAGTTTATTGTTCGGTACGAGCCTCACATCTGCCGTCCAAAGATTCAGTGACAGTAAAATAAATGATCCCTTGCAGGAAGAGGGATCCCGAGCCTCTGTTCGGCTGAGGGAAGACTAGGAACAAGAAGCCGGAAGCGTCGATGCAATCGCCTGAAAACGCCGCCAATTATAGGACTAATTGCTGCTTGTTTGGGAATGTGTCCCGGATTTTCGGCAGTATTGAATGTGCGCTCGACAATGCATTGACTGAATGCGCTTCTGTCGTGTGTAAGAACCGGATATGGGTCTGTAAAAGACCTGTTGGCCTTTGTTAATAAGGCCCTGTGTATAAACTCAAGTTTAAGGATATTGTCAAATGCATGTATGCATGTATGGGTCTATGTGTGTATGTATGTATGTATGTATGTATGTTTGTATGTATGTATGTATGTGTATGTATGTATGTATGTATGTATGTATGTATGTATGTATGTATGTATGTATGTGTATACGCCTGAAAGTGCGTACCCACACTCATACATCAACATTAATAATATTCATTGTCTTATTTTGTTGTTTATCTAATTTGTTGTCGTATTTTATGTAATTTAAGCTAATTATTGATACATTATTTATCCATGGCATTTATACAGCGCCACTTCAAGATAACTACTCAGAGGCGCTCGTATGTTTGCATGTTTTCACTTAAATGCTTTAAAATAGTGTAGATTACAGTATATAGCGAACAGAAAGGCGGTAACCCAAGAGACTACAACGGCAGTGAAGCAAATATATAGTTATGACGGTAATGTTCATGATAGAGGCGGTGTTGGTTGGATGATGAGTCATGAGACAACGGAACTGATTAAATGTGGAGGACGCTCAAGGGCTCGCCGCCCTGTGTCTGTGTGATGGTGGTGACGATTAAAATTATTTAGCAATTGGTGACGATTATTAGTAATTGATTTGGTAATTGTCCTAATAATGCTAAATTGCATTGTCATTGAGAAAATGTCACACTGATAATGCTAGTTACATTGACAAGGATAAAATGTTGGCAGGGTTACCGTCAAAATGATTATACTAAATTACATTAACAAGGAGAAAGCGTCGACAGGGTTACCGTCAAACCATATAGCTAAATTACATTACCAATGAGGAAATGTTTGCAGGGTTACCGTCAAACCGATCATGTTAAATTACAGTTCCAAGAACAAAGTGCTGCCATGGCTACCGTCGAACCAACAATGTTAAATTATATTACCAAAGAGAAAGTGTTGGCATGGTTACCGTAACTTACCGTTGAATTGACGGTAATGCTATAGCACTGGTTTTACACCAAGAATCAAACTCGATAGACAGCGGAGAAGAGAGATAGAGCTTTAACGCGATAAGCCTTGAACAGGTGTTGCCTAACGCACTTAGTGTTATTGTATACCTGTGCGAGGTAACAAGGTCCCTCGAACAAACATCCTGCTTTGTTTGAGTTACAGCGACAGAGACGCCTCTTCCTGTCACCAGGTGTCGCCTTACGACGACCTCCAGCGACACCACGTCCGATGCCATCGACGAACAAACAACACCAGACAATGGAACCAATTAAACCGCTTCCCAAGATCAAAGACTCGCCGCACGGTGTTTATTTATTGGGGTTAACTATTATGCTATCGCCTTCCTCCGCCTCTCGCTAACCCCTTCGCTGGAAAAGCCTGTCTCCTGGTAGAGGAACAGGTGGTCAACTCCCGCTGGACATTCGCTTCAAAGCGCTGACCGTTGCGCAGAACAGGTGGGTGATTATGGCTAGAGGGATACCGTCAGTGTTCGAGTCCTAAACGGAAAAGGACCGGAACGCTGACTAAGACATAGCGACTAGGGGGTCTGGGGGAGCGTCGTGAGTAGGGGTCTGCGGGTATACCCGTACCCGCGGGTTACCCGTACCCGACCCGTACCCGCGGGTCGGGTACGGGTCGGGTAGACATTTTACGGGTCGGGTCGGGTACGGGTAGGAGCTTTACGGGTACGGGTATACCCGGTTTTACCCGTTAAAAACGGAAGTTTTGGGGTTACATGTAATGGTGAGTCAGACTAACTATAGCTGGCGGTACTTTACGTCACATCTGTAACCTTTTATAATCGGTCGTGGAAGTTCGAAAGTTCGCCAATAATATTGTTAATTCTGAGTTTTTCTGGCATCAAATTATGGTGGATGACTTAGCTGAATCAGGTGTTACTATAACCTTCTTATATTACACCAATATTGGTAAATCGTTCAATTGTGGGGCATTGATCTGAAAAAGCCATAGTCGGAACATTAAGAAATTCAGTTGGACAGGATCGACGATTATCCATGAATCACATTCACTGTCATCATCATGTTTCTCATTATGATTATGTTCAAGATTATTATGATTACTATTACTATTATTATTATTATTATTATTATTATTATTATTATTATTATTATTATTATTATTATTATTATTATTATTTTGATTATTATTATTACTTATTATTATCATTACTGTGATCACCATCAGATTATTATTATTACTGCTATATGCTTTGTGAGACTTTTGGACTGTAAGGGGCTCGGATTATGGAAATGCCTTTTAGGCACAGGTACGGGGTATACCCGCGGGTACAGGTCGGGTTGGGTAGTAATTTTGACGTCGGGTCGGGTACGGGTAGCGGTCCCGTGTTACGGGTACGGGTCGGGTAGCAAAAATGCTCTACCCGCAGACCTCTGTCGTGAGCTCCCCCAGCGGGGTCTGGGGCGGAGCCCCAGAAACAAACGCATTTTGCAGCAGGTGGTATCACATGAGGCACGTTTTGGCCTCTCTTTGCAGCTTTTTCTGAACGATGAAGTCATTAACAAATTTTAAAAGAAATTGTTATTTTATGAAAATAACTAAACAAAGTGCTCATGTCGAGCAACAATACCACAGTGATATCAATAATAAAGAAATGAAAGTATAACAGGCAAAATCTACGACAAATTCATTCAAAGATTTTTCGCATGTGATTGTAACGTGGCTCTTCACGGTGCTCGCATTTCCTTGACTTGTTTTCGAATGCGCCGCGGTGACCCATGGCTAGCCACTTCTTCACGTACGGAAGTGGGTTGAAGTCCTGCAGGGACGGTCCAACAAGTTTAACAAAAATCAAGGTGGAAAGCCGCTCAACACCAAGCCTATTTCGAAGGGGCGTACACATCATGTTCATCGCACTGAAGCCGCGTTCATCTGAGCTCATAATATTCCTTGACAAAATTATGAAAATGAACGAGATTTTTTCAGAAAGGAACCGGAACGGCGTTCCGGTCGTCAAAAAAAGAACCGGAACGCCGTTCCGGTGCGTTCCGGTCCCGATTCGAACCCTGGATACCGTTAAAACGGGTGACGTTAGCTGATGAATAGTGAGGCTTTCGTCAACAAGTATATAACCCCGTCGCAGATGGCCAGATGATGCAGTGGTGTGCCGTTGCTCAGGTAAGGTCTGGGGATGGACGATCGCTGGGTCTGGTGTTGAACACCTGTCAAGGGAACAGGTGGGATAAGGTGCGACACGGACTGCAGGTGGAGAGGGAGAAGGTGGAGAGGGAGACGATGGAGAAACTGAAACAGAGACAGGGATATAATTATAGTAAAAACAAACATTGATGAGAGAGAGCGAGAGAGACAGGTAGACAGAGACAGAAAGAGACTGAGGTAGAGACAGAGACAGAGACAAGCTGACAGAGACAAGCAGACAGAGAGAGACAGAAAGAGACAGACAGAGACAGAGACAGACAGAGACAGAGATATAAGAAGAAAGAGAAGCGGACGGCCAGCAACAGAGAAGGCAGGCGCACACATGCATAATTGCATATACACATACATAGCATAATCTATGCATATATCACGACCAGACAGAGATATATGCAAGCATACACATATACAGTGACAGACACCCAGACAAAGACACACATACAAACAGACACAAAGACCGACAGAATGGTACCGGGTAAAAAGCAGTAATAATAATAAAGAAGGAGCAAAAGGGTTAACTAATAAACGTCTGGCTCAATTTCCCCCGAGTCTGCCTCAGTGTGATTCTCCTTACAGATTTTATTTTAGTTATAGTTACAGTTATAGTTAATGGTTTTATTTTAGTTATAGTTATAGTTATAGTTAGTATTATTTTTAGTTATAGTTATAGTTATAGTTAATGGATTTTTATTTTAGTTAATTTTAGTTACTACTTGGTTGCAATAATTAAGGCTATGCGCAAAATTGTGCGTATTAACACGCTGTTTCCCAATTTGCTCAGAGCTTTGAAAGCATTTGAAGCATGGGTGAATTCAGCTTCATGAATACACGAGTTTCCAGAGTAACTGACAAATTGCATAATAAAAATATAGCATTTTTCGTTCTCATTTATGTCGAATCGTCCATATTGCACTTCCTATTTTTATTTTTTGCATTAACGAAAATAAAGATGAATTTTCGTTAGTGTTATTTTCGTTATAGTTATAGGTATAGTTAATTATATTTTTTAGTTATAGTTATAGTTATCGTTAACGAAATCATTTTATTTTCGTTAACGAACATTTTCGTTATCGTTATCGTTAACGAGAATCACACTGTCTGCCTCCCACTCATCTCATCTACCGACCGACTGTCCTTCCATCAGCCCCACCTCCTCAGCCCCAACACCTCCTCAGCACCACCTCCTCAGCCCCACCACCTCCTCAGCCCCACCACCTCCTCAGCCCCACCACCTCTTGCCCCGCCCCGCCTCTCCCCACCCAACGTTCTCACCCACTCACTGTCTTACATTTGCGCCATTAGGCTTCGTCCTAATTAGTCTATTATTTTATCCGTTAATGGTGTTTTTGTTGCGCTATACTGCGTCGTCTTCGCCTCATCCGGGTCTTTGCTTCTGGTGCTAAATTGACGCCTCTGCCGAAGGGGCCGCAGCGTTTAATGGCTCCTAATGGAACGCCGCCTTAGGAACGCGGTCCCTGTGCTCTTGAATATTCATGAGCTCTTTATATGAATATTTATGGCGCCTTGATGTAGATATATAAAGTTAATTGAATATTAATATTAATGGAGAACTCCGCCATTGTTCGCAGTCTGTCAGTGCCAGACCCAATGCTGGAGAAATGAGTAGGGCGACACTATATCAACTCTGTTATTATTATTATTATTACAAATAAATTTGTAACGCGCGCGGGGCGCGGTGGTGTAGGGGTATGTTCGGTGCCTTGCAGCCGCAGGTTGCGGGTTCGAATCCACCCTACCCCGCCGCGTAGGGTCTCTCGGCAAGTCCTTCACTCGCAATTGCTCATGTGCTTCGGCGTGAAACTCCGATTCAGTGTCCGCGCTGTAGTCGGGAGCGCCTCTGAGTAGAAATCTTGAAGGAGCGCTATATAATTATCTCAAATGAATGAATAACACAGTATCGTTAAACAGTAACTAACCAATATTTAGGGATTTGTGCTATACGAACGGTGAGAGCTGTTCAGACTAATTTCTCTTGACGTCAGCGGCCTTTGTTGTCATAAAGCTCTGGATCCATTCAATACTGATGGACAGTTTATAAATTTAGCCTTTAATTTACGAATTATGATGATGACGACGACGACGACGACCATGATGCAGAACAGTTATGGACTCTCGTGCATTCCACGCCTCTGCTCCAAAGGAATGGAATCGACTGCCACTATCTCTTCGTAGCTCAAATTCACTTCCTTCCTTCAAAAAGCGGCTCAAAACTCACTATTTCTCCTTGGCTTTCAAGGATTTGGAAATCTAAGTGCATCTTCACCTGGCGGCTGAATATCCGCGCCTCAGATTCACATGTCGGCGTGACCGTGCGCGCGTTATAAATTTATTATTAATAATAATACTATTATCTCCAACGTCCTTCCATCAGTGTGCAACGCCACAAGGCCATTGTATTCAGAGGCACATTTCCGGATGGTTTTGAGACCGGGGACGAGGCCTGATTTCTCGGAGAACATTTTTACTCCTAGCATAATATTTTTTGTTCCTGATGGTTATTTATATCTCACGTAAAAAATTATAATACTAAAAGTTTTGACGGGAAGTTTTCAGTTTTCATCTTCAAGTCGTGTTTTTAGACTTGACAGTACATTGCTGAGCAAAACGACTCAGTATACGACCATCAACAGTCAATGAGTCAAGAGAAAGATCGACATCGTTGTTATCGTCATCGTCTCCTTTCCAAACGTTTATATATAGTTGTTAGGTCCAAAGCAGGATCGGGAGACAAACAAACAAACGCACATAGACACACACAGACGGACACACACAGACTGACACACACAGACGGACACACAGAGACTGACACACACAGACTGACCCACAGACAGACACGCACAGACAGACATACACAGAAAGACACAGACAGACAGACACACACAGACAAACAGACACACAGACAGACACACACAAAGACACAAACAGACACACAAAGACAGTCAGATACACACAGACACACAGACACACGCAGACACACGAACAGACATGCAGGGGAACTTCTTAACAGTCATCTCATAGAGGCGTTACATAAATGCTTTGAATGAGTGAAAAGGAAACTTCATGACACGACTGCGCTGCATTAAACACTCGTTACATAACAAAGCAAAGGTTTAACGAGAGGAGACGAGATGTGGGAACGTGTAAGACAGATTAGGGTCACTTCCCCCAGATCCCTCTCCCCTTCGACTGACGCACCGTGATTGCCCTTTGAAATATCCCAATCGGAAGGGAAAGCAAGGGACGGATCATAGTTCAGGACCCCTTGGGGTGACGGGGGTAAAGGTCAGACTCTGTTGATGCCGCCGCTAAAGAGACAGAACAAAAGGTTCGTCACGGATGAGGAGCGCAAAGGGCACGGTGCGTCATTCGCGCACCAAAGTACAATCGCATAGGTTAGGCATGCAATTGCATTGGGCGGGATAAGATACAGTAAAATCTCATCCGAACCATTGTACTTTTAATTATTCCAGGGTCTTAAATAAGTGGTGGATCCAGATATTCAGTAAAGGATGCATCTGGTGTAAAAGAACGGGGTGCAACCGTGCAAGGCAAGAGTGGTGGGTTCTGAGACGCCTTTAGCATAACAATTACCGAAAATGTTAGTTCGTGGATTATACTCCCTTCAATAAAAAACTGGTATTTTTATCTTCCGTTACATCTGCAATGGGTTCTTGAAATGCGCTGTATAAAAACTCAGATACATGTATTACATGACACTACATTACGCGGTGTTGATCCTTTGATATAAGGTTTAGTTCAGTCGTTACACTCACTGTGTTGCCCCCTCCGGCGGGGCGGGGTGACTGGTGCCTTCCTTAAGGAGCGGGAGTGGGTCCATCAGCAACCGGAAATTCAGTGAACCGGGACGGCTTTGGGCAGCAAGGGATGACCGGAGGGTGCAGGCGATATGGGAATGGCCCGAGGGATAGGGTGCGGGCGCGTCGGTTCCGGCCGGGCAGGGCAGTCGGTCGACCGTGACCAATTACATCCGCTCTTACCTGGGATTGTCATCGGGCAGAGATGAGACACTGCAGGGACGGATGGAGACATACAGGGAGAGAACAAGTCTGAGACAGGCAGACGGACAGATAGACAGACAGACGGAAAGCCGGAAAACCAGACAGGCGAACAGACAGACGGACAGACAGACAGACGGACAGATGGACAGACAGATAGACAAACGGAAAGACAAACAGACGAACAGACAGATATACAGACAGATAGATAGACAGACGGAAAGACTGAAAACCAGACAGGCGAACAGAAAGACGGACAGACAGACGGAGAGCTAGACAGACAGACAGACAGACAAACGGAAAGACATGCAGAGGAACAGACAGAAAGACAGACAGATTACCGCTCTTTAATGCAAACATTACGTCATCCTAAGAAGGTTTTAATCATTAGTATTTTGTACGACAGGCAGAAATAATCCATCAGAAAAAAAACCTTTCACTGGTATTATTATGCAGTTATTAGGCGCCACTATCTGATGACCAAGCATCAATCGATGACGCTGAGTTATTGGGAGTGACGGACTTGCTGATGGTCCCCCTATTATATAGTAACCGTTTCACGTAGGAGGTTCGAACCCGTACTCTTCGTGTTACAAGGCGAACGCTCTAACCAATGGGTTACCATGTCCCAGTATTATTATTATTATTATTATTATTATTATTATTATTATTATTATTATTATTATTATTATTATTATTATTATTATTATTATTAATTATTATTATTATTATTATTATTATTATTATTATTATTATTATTATTATTATTATTATTATTATTATTATTATTATTATTATCATCATCATCATCATCATCATCATCATCATCATCATCATCATCATCATCATCATCATCATCATCATCATCTTCATCATCATCATTATTATTATTATTATTATTATTATTATTATTATTATCATCATCATCATCATCATCATCATCATCATCATCATCATCATCATCATCATCATCATCATCATCATCTTCATCATTATTATTATTATTATTATTATTATTATTACTACTACTATTTCTTTTAATTAATTAATTAAGCCGCAGTTGCAAATTAACAATTAATTATTAAATAATAATTTATCTTAGAGCCGCGTCTACTGAGTTTCAGAATCGCTACCGAAAAAAGTTGAAAACAAAGTGACACAAGCTACTGAGCAGAACGGACAGATACAGGGAGAGAGATACTGGACAGAACGGACAGATACAGGGAAGAGAGATACTGGACAGAACGGACAGATACAGGGAGAGATACTGGACAGAACGGACAGATACAGGAAGAGATATACTGGACGGAACGGACAGATACAGGAAAAGAGAGATCCAAGCTCTAGGTCCAACAACTGAAAAGTTCATGAACCAAGAATTTTACCTCTAGAACATTGTATAAGATATTGTATTGTATATTTTATATTTTAACACTGAGACAAACCCTTTCAAAATCGTGAGCCAAACTCAGAATGCGCATGTAGCAAGTTGCGTCTATATATATTTCAGCTTGATATTTTGAATAAACGAAAATTAATTGATTGCTAGTTTTTGTCATGTATACGAACAGAGAAAAACAATCATACGAGCGGCTTGAACAATGATTAGTCGACATAATATTAAAGACTGATTGTAAGTGTATTATCATCTTTGGTCACACCATTTGCTGCTCTTGAGTCAAGACGTGGATTACGTTCAGCTTCTAAAAGACACTTTGTTATCAAAAGAACAAATCTACAATTTGGAAACAGAATGTTTGAAGTAGCTGGTCCAGCTGAATGGAACTCATTACCAGAACCAATCCGAAGATCATCCTCAATTAATATTTTAAAATCTAAACTTAAAACTTATCTCTTCTCTAAGTACTATTATTTGTAACTGCATTGTAACGCGTCCTTTGAGTAAGACTCTGTTTTATTAAGGCGCGTTATAAACACAAGTTGTATTGTATTGTATTGTAGTCGGCCAGTTCAAAGAAAATTTTAGAAGTTACGACAAACGCAAGCCGATTTTTCTAGCAGTCGATGTTCATCCTAGATTTCCCGAAAGCCGGGGGTTCGAACCCTTGTCAGCTGACACCCAGCGCTCGCTCTGCCACCCGCCACAACATCTGCCTTCACAAAAGTCGTCTTGACATTTCGCTTGTCACAGTATCGTTACAACGGCGGCAGCGTCTCTCTCCTTGACGTCGTCGTTTGCTTTTGCGGCTCACAGCGTCGCAACGCTTACATAAGACGCTTTTCGACGCTCGAGAGCCCGTACTGTTGACAAATGCTCTCGATCTGAGGTGTGTGTGCACAAACCGGTCTTGTGTACACACGGCGTACGGTCCCTCTCCCGGCGTATACGCCACAGGGCTGCCGGGAAATCTGTTTCAGCGCTTCGCATCTGTTGCAAAATACAATCGAGCATTATGTGGTCACGCCTTAGCGTCGCATATGACCGTGTCTGGAAGTGTCCGTATGTGCGCCTGTCCGTTTGTGTTTGCCTGGCTATCCGTCTGTCTGTCTGGCTGTAATCGTCGGGAGACGAGCGACACTTATGAGTGACATTTAGGGTGCCAGATACTTGGAAGTGACACTGGATCCGAAAGGCACACGTCACGACAGGTGCCCGCTCAAGATGACCAGACGCTGCAACTCAGCATCGCATCAACATCCAACGGCCGCACCCAATCTATTAATATATCGTTAATT